>QVRM01002457.1:512500-783760 GCA_003439945.1 Dermanyssus gallinae | reverse complement strand
GGGGGGCGGCGGCTATGTACGTTCATTGTGGCGGCAGGTATGTGTTGTTTGGCGTCGACACGATCTATGTATATCCTACCTGTGTGGCTTGTAAGTCGGACTTGTTAGCTACGAGCACCTTGACTACGGAATCGCCGACACGTCGCCGGAGCTCCTTAAGCCAGTCGTCTAGAGCGACAAAACTCGCCCGGTTCGACGCGTCGTAGACTAGCAAAGCTCCATCAGCACGACGGAAGTACGACGTGGTGATGCTTTTAAAACGCTCCTGGCCTACATACGCACTCCGTATATTAGTTTCTGCAGTATATATATATATATATATATATATATATATATTATGCACACATCACTAAATTATTCAGAGTTAGCAAGTTGTTACGGAATAATATAACTGATAACTTCCGATGCATTCTGATATTATTCAAGACAAATTCACATTTGCATAGAACAAATGCAAATTAGCTTGCTCTAGTTCAGAAAAAAAAACAAATTAACAATCGTTGCTAAATAAAATACTTTCAATTCAAGTCAAACGTACCCTTATTAACGCTTAAGGGAAGTGAGAAAAAATCACGGTATTTTTGTACTTTGATTTTTGTATTGAGAAATTGTAATACATAGAGTGGAACTCAATCTTCCAGTTGTGGCGAAACCCATAGTCATGCATCGTCTGAACAATTTGTATGAACGTGAATCTCCCTCTTACAAATACACGTTGAGCTTGATCGAAGCCAAATAGTTTGCTCTTAAATGCTTAATTTTAATTTTTTGATTAATAAGTTGAAAAATGAATATGCAGGCTATTGTGCCTTCGTAGCTGGTCTATAATTATAAACCTTGGCTTTCAGACAGCACGCAGAACAGAACTATTTATCTACGATTTCTTGAAAATGAGTTTGAGCGGGCTTTAAATAAAAGCTTGGGGTAATTCCATCCGGTGCGATCATTCATTTAGATGGAAGTAATGTAGTGGTGTGGAAAACTGTCGTTCTAAATTAACGAGACTGGATAAAATAAGAGAATAAAAAACTTGACGAAACTGGATGAAATAAGAAAATAAAAAACGTTCTCTCCGTACAAATACCGGTGAGGCAATGTTTGTGGAAAAAATAGAAGTGTAAAAGAAAGAGCTTAGATATGCCAGCATCGTATAACCATATTTATATATCTTCTATATATCTATAACCAGATTTCCATATTTTTTCCAAGAACCTACTGGTTCAGGTCTACGTGATCTCTTATTTACGTGTCGATAAGATAACATCGCGTCTCAATGAGTGACTGAATTTCTCAAGTTCCCGAAATTAAGTTAATGAGTTCGTCATCACGCTCAAGTTGATCCAGTAGAGAAAAAATGGGATCTTTTAATTTTAGTATTTTCGTGTAGTTAGTATTTTCTTAGATAACCTCCGTCCACTGACTGCCGCTATAGAGTCGATCGTGGTCACCAAGGAAAGCTTAGCGGAGGAGCGGGTTAGAGGTTGCACGTCTCCGGGCAGCATCGACCCTTAGGGGTGCACGGTGTGGCTGTGGATGCGGCCCGGTGTCAGGCGTTCCATGCCTCGTACAAGACGCCAAAGAACATGTGAAGAAGATGGTTGAGCTTGACAAAGCTCAAAAAACGAAGATTGAGTTAAGCGAGGTTTTTCGCCACATAGACTGGGACTTCTAAAGATACACGCCACGGCGGATGCCAGCAGGCTGGCGCTCCAGCTGGAGACAGATGAAGATATCTGTATTCTCTAGGCTGCATTGGACACCGCGTACCGGGAGCGGGATAAGGCGCGGGCACAGAAGCCACTCAGTTTGTCGACCCTGGTGCGATCTGTGCCTGGTCCTCTGAGCCAACGGCGGCGATGGAATACCTGAAGATGAAGAGTTGATGAAGACGCGCAGGACATTGACATCGATAAAGCTTTGCTAGTGAGCGCGGGGTCTCGGAAGCCGCTCGAGTCGGGCTGGCGGGCGATTGACCGCCCTACGGGTAGTACTGGAGCGTCCGCCTGAAACGGAATCGGTTCTCCACGCCACTGAGGCTTGGGATAGCCTCAATGGACACTATGGGATCATGAGGCGACATTCTAATGCCTTCTTTCTGCAGTCGAGCCCGGTGGCGTGGTGGATTAAGTCTGCGCCTCGCAACCGGAGGGGGTAACGGACAACGTAGAGCATACTGTTCTGCGGTGTGATGCTCTCAGGGAAGCACGGGACGCAGCACTAACCGCTGTGAGAAACCGACCCATCAAGGAGGTGGTCTCCCATATGATGACTTCGGCGGAGGCATGGAGGGAGGCGACGAACTTGTTCGACGCCTCCCTCCATGTTGTTTTTACTTTCACGACAGCCAAGGAAACGGCCAGGCGGGAGAGGTTTGAGCGGGTCTCTCGGGAGAGTGGTCGAGACGAGGAGCCGAGGGAGGGGGGAGGGGGTGGGGAGCAGCCAGGCCCTCATGGTCTCGACGCACCCTCATAGAATGGATTACAAAATGGCATCCCCCTATCCAACCGCAGGTAGACATGCGGGATGATAGTCAGGGATAGAGGTGATTGAAGGAGAACGGCAGAGACGCCTCTCCCACGGCTTCGATGTAATGCCAAAGTAATACCGAGCCTGGGGGGATGGGGAGGAATCCGGGTTTAGTGGGTTTGCGAGTCTCATACTAGTCACGCAGGCTGCTAGTGGCGCATGCGCATCATGCATTCCCGAAACCTCCCAACAAAAAAAAACCGGAGGGTGTACATAGGTGCGTGGGTTCGAGCCCCACAGTTGCACATTTGTATTTATGGGGGTCCGTCTATGAAGCAATGTAAAAAACAGTTCCGTAGACGTTAAATCTTGGCTGAGGGTCGGCCCGAAAACTTTAATTCAGATGCAGTTTTTCGTGAAGTTTATAGGGGCCATACAGCGCACGATGCAGCTGTTGCTCGCTCCGTTTCATTGCCATTCTGCTTTATACCTCCCCCGAGCGCCGGGGAAAAGCCAGCACCGCGTCCTCGCAGTGCTGGTGGCGTAGGCCACCCAGCCCTGTCACGCCATGCGATGGGGCTTCTTCTGCTGCCACAGGGCCTACCGTTAAACGGCTTCGTGCCCCGTCTCGCCCTGACCGCCTAGACAGGTCAGAGTCCGGGACGGGGCCGGGTCCTGTCTTTCGCGAATACCCTCAAGGCAATCAGGAAGCATGGACTCAGGGAGCATTATGACTGCCGCAACATTTAAGTCGATTGTCGTCCAGCTCTTTTCGTAAGTTTCGCAAGGCTGACTCTTTTAAATTCTGGATGCATTTGGGGCTTACAAATTCACCACACACAGAATCACCGTTCTTTTCCCACAAGCTCGGTATCACTTTGGCATAATTTTAAAAATGCGAGGTTAACCTGAATTTTTTTAATAGAAATGATAAAAATTTATTCACGCACATCCATCTGTTTTCCCAGATGATCCATGATGTTTTCACGAACGGTTTCACATCGGTACTGGCGGTTTAGGGCCAAATGTAAAAAAAAACCTTTAAAAGTTTGAAACGCAGAAATGCGCGGAACACCTCATCTCGTAATACTTTCGGTTTGCTTTGGATGTGGGAGGTTTCTTGAATGCATGATATACATGCTATACTGGCAGCCACCAACTACTGACACGCTTCGAAGGCGCACCTGAGTTCTGTCATTCTTGGCCATTCCGCGCTATCGCAAGACAAGGTGTGTTGTTACAAAAAAAGCCCACACGGAAGAGCAACATTTACGAACTTAGTGAGAGAACCAAATGGAACAGATAGCGTAAAACTTTGTCCTACATAGGCGAAATCCGGAATAAGCCCCTCTGAAGAAATCACCTAAGATCCATGCCCGGGAGGGTTCAGACACGCACAAACACACTCACGCACGCACGCACACACACACACACAGGGGGAATCCGACCGTGGTTGGTTGGAAAGCATACATTTAGCTAACAGTGAGTGACTAGTTAAGGAACCACTATCCCGTCAATAAACCCGTGTTCCTATCCACCCCTCATGGGCCGGAGTTGTGTGGCATTATATCCGAAGTGGCAAATCCAACCTTAACGCAATCCTACCGGCCGTATCCCAGATATGCAAGATGACGCGTCGATTTCCGATCTGGACGGTTCGCACCCGGAAATCGATGCCGATCGTGGGTCGCGCATTGCTCACACCGGTGGCGTTGGCGGGGGGGCCAGCCGGTACGTTTTCGGTGTAGTGCCGAAGAAGGCTGGTCTTGCCGACATTGGACTCGCCGATAAGCAGCACCTTGAAGTGAATATCGCCCTCAGAGATCGGCGTTAGTCGGTCACCTTCATCTTCTGCCGCGTCCGCATCGGCTCGCCCGTCGTAGCCAAAGACATCGGCAATGCGGCTGCGTCGGGCAGCCCGAACCCAGTACATTTTCGTTGTTTCGTTGAAATCGCGCCCGAATATATATATATATATATATATATACATATATCGTCGTCTGCATCGAGCCTTTATGCTCTACCATACTGTCCTCGACTGTAAGGCGATTCTCTTGTAACATACCTCTTAACAGTTGTGTTAGGTTATGTTACGTTGAGCACGCCTTTCCTAACTAGTTTGTCAATGTGCGAAACCACCTGATCCGGAGGGCAGCCTTAAATTCCACAAATACCATATACAAAGATACCGTATTGGCTTTGACAATACTTTGTCTAGTTCGGCTATTAAACACTAAGTACATGCCGTCAGTGTTGAGCGCCTCGCCGTAGCATACGGGCTGGTTATCGGACAGCGTATTTTTAAACTCCGAAATGGCATAACATGTCAACACACACGAGGTTAGACATCGGTTTGGAAATTCTACTTTTCTTTGCTAGTCCTGGCCACGACACTGGATTAGTAAAGGTTCGTTTCAACATGACAGCACCATATATAGGTGTTGTTTGATGAACTGCGCCCCACTGTTGTTAGACTTTATATTTTCCTTTATAACAAATTCCGCTGATATAGCTATACTGATTGTGTACGATAGCGTAGCCGGCAGCGACTCAGTAAACTCAGCCTCGTTGAACCCAAAACCGCCATTAGTTGCGTTGACGCTTGCGTTTTCGTGCGCCCCCTTGGAGGCTGACATCCCTGATAAAAATAAGAGAACTAAAAAATAAGCTCCCGTAACAATATGCACAGACAAAGTAGGAGGAAACGGTTACAAAGTAGGAGAAAACGGTTATCCTGCCGGGCGTGTCCTTGATTTAGTTAGTGACCCATGATTATTTCGACTGTGGCCAGCCTGCGCCGACGACCGTTGTACTTCATTCCTTACGTCTCGCAAGGATAGCGCATTGGGTGCGGCAAAGTTTGTATGATATGTAAGCGCTTCCTGTAATGTGTGTACAATGTATAGTGAAATCTCGGGGATTCAAAACGACTACGTCCCTAGGGGAACGCAGAGGAGCGTCTATAAACGTAAACCTGTTCGCCGTCAACTGGACCTTAAAATACCTTTTTTGTTAGAAAAAAAAAAACTCTTTGGATAGAACGAAGATCACGGAAAACACTTGTGGAATCCCATGTGATGTTACTGGAGCGCCTATAACCTACGTTACTTCGTTTTGTGTAAGGTATTCCAGGAATTGTTTTCGTGATTGGTCGAGTTGTCTTTTCTTGGCGCGTATGTTTTCCGCCACTATACGAGCACGACTACGTGAAGGTTGGTTACGCGAACGTATTTCATATTTCTATTATCTGCGTATGAACAGAAGAGTCGTTTTTGGGTTTCTTACGGCATACGTTCGGCAGCTTTTCTTTTTAGTTCAATTTTGCTAAGTGTCCGAACTTTTCATGTGGCTCTGGACATCCAGCAAAAACTAAGCGTAATTAGCGATATCGGGCTGAAATTTAATTTTATCTATAGACGCGATTGACTTTGCAGCTGGTTTGAGACGTCAACTTAAACACGGTCTTTGTTAATTGGATTCTGCTGGCGCTCGAGGAGTTCTTAGTAAGGAGCGTGAAAAATGTAGTTTGGGTGTGGTTGGACGCAGATCATGCGGAGCCATTGTATCTGACAACGGCAGGACCCGTGTGCAAGGTTACCTTACGCCTATTTGCTTTCTATCTTTCTCGCTAAGTAGATTGTCTGATCTTGCAGCAAAAGCAGGCATAGGCATACTTTTAGCAAAGAAAATCTTTAAGAAACCTTTGCTCTTTTTTAATCATATATATATATATATATATATATATATATATATATATATATATATATATATATATATATATATATATATATATATACTCGTGTATTTCACAGATATAAAGATGTAAGCATGAGTAGTAATAACACAGGCAAAAAGAAGTCGACAGTGACTTTCTGCGTGTCAACTGCGTTACAAAAAAACTTTTATCGATTTACAACCAAATCTATTAAAATTAAATAATAATTATATATTGTAAAATTAAGAGAACATTTTATTAAGAATATTGCAATTTTGCTACCAACCATCGATGACACGATGAATGTCATAAAAGCCTTTTCCGAATCATTCTTTGAAGGAAAAAGTATTTGGCGTAAACGTGAACGACCTTGGCAGTAAAACAGTTTGAACAAAAACATCGGGGTTTGTGGAAAACGCGTTAAAGTTATGTTTGCTTGAAGAATACACAATGACTTACTTTAGTAGTATTACCGGACTACAACAACAATTAAATTTGCTCGCTGCCGTACAAGACGGCCGTAGCCATTATATTGTCAGATGCAGTGCGCAGTCGGCCAGGCAAGGGCTCGATTCGCATGGTCTAATCTAGCTGTTTCAGTACGGGGAATAGAACTTTTGCTCCAAATGGTATTACGCACTACAATGTCATAGTCAGATATTTTGTCGTGTCGTATAAGATTTTTTTAAATTCTTAAATCGACTTTTCTCAAAATCTCAGAGACGGTTGAAAGCAGGACCTGGCGCCTGGATATATTGCAGCGACAGGCAACTCGCTCTCTAATGTGGTCCTGCCCTTGCTGACGTAATAAAGCATCCTTATCGCAGAGTGGAATCCAAAACGCTGGCACAACTTTGGTACATAAAGAGCGTGATATCTTCAATTTTAGTACACAAAGAGCGTTATATAGTTTGGAAGAATACTCGATGTCACGTATAATGAAATCTCGCATTATAAAATTACGCGACTTAAACAATGCTGTTTCAGCTGATAGCGTCTGAAATTTCAATCGTAGAGTAACCCAAGCCGCTACAATGGGGAATGGCTTGATTATTGAGATCGTAGATTTTTTTAAATTGCATATTTAGGAAGAGAGATTGTCATCTTATTTACGGCACATCGGATACGTGGTTTACAGCTTTTTACCTCTGCCCTCTTGATCTTACCGTATTACCTGAGTTAAGTACATATCTTGTGTACATGAGTGGGTCTTGGCAAACGTTTCGCGGTACTCCACACTTGCGCGATACTTATAAACAACAGCTGGCCCCAGCCGTAACAATAAATTTTCGGTTATCTATGTATGAACAACATCAGTTTAAAAATCGAGGACCAATCCTAAGATCTTCCATATTTGTCAGAAAAGTCCCTGATCAATTCGATCAAATACACACGAGAAATCAAAGCAAGTAAGATGAAGAGATGCCTTCCTGTTACATGTCAGAGCCCAATTATAAGCAACTTCGAGCACCTGTGCAGCTATATAGCGTCTTTGGTGGCGAATCCATGTCGTTGCGGGTCAATAAGACAAGCCATCGGCGTCTAAAAATGCGGGTATTGCGCCCAGCGCGATACTTTCCATTTAAAGGGATGATCTCGACATTTGCGCCCAGAAAGTAGAGAGAATTGTAGAACTCGTTAAAGCAAATACTTTTTCCAATGAAACATGGTCTCTAAGAAGTCTTGTTTCGGAGTGAGAGTTAAATTACTACAATTTGTGACACTGGTGTTTTTGCCCGACATAGGAGCATAAAATGTGCTGTTGCGAGACAACCAGTTATCCTATACGCAAACTAAGCACATCGCCGTGTTCGTGTTTCCTCTAGAAAACATATAACGCTGAGCAGAAGATGCGACATTTTCTGCTGCAAGTTCTTCTATTAGCCTCCACGCCAAATTCCTCAAAATCGTAACCTTACGACCGTTCACAGCGCTTAAAACTAACATGTTTAGAAAAATACGCATTTCATGACGACCAAATCTAAGGCCGTGCGAGCTGTGCTGTGGTTGCAGAGTAATTAAGATTTTTCGGAGGGCATGTCGAGATTGAGTGCATGCATAAATGACAGTGAAGCGACGTTGCGGCTGTCGCGGGACACGTCGGCGGTAGCGAACGTTGCCTCACAGCCATTTATGCATGCACTTAATCTCGACATGCCCGCCGAAGAATCTCAATTACCCCGCAACTACAGCTCACATTGTCTCACATAGGTTTGATATCAAAACTATTGCCATGAAATGCGTGTATTTATCTGATTATGTTAGTTTCGAGTGCTGTGAATGGTCGTAGGATTACTATTTTGAGGTATTGGGCGTCGAGACTAATAAAAGAACTTCAGCTTTCTGAATTCTCTTCTAAACGACTATGTCGCTCAACAGCGTTACATGTTTTTTGGAGGAAACAGAATTTTCTCACGAACACGACGATGTGCTGAGTTGTTTTAATAAGATAACTAGTTGTCTCGAAACAGCACATTTTATGCTCCTACGTCGGGCAAGAACACCACTGTCGCAAATTGTAGTAATTTAACTCTCACTCCGCAATAAGACTTCTCAGAGACCATGTACCATTGGGAAAACTATTTGCTTTAACGAGCTCGACAATTCTTTTTATCAATTCTCAGATATTTCCGGACACCCTATATATATATATATATATATATATATATATATATATATATATATATATGTATATATTGCCTTGCATTCGGGAGGCCTGGGTTCAAGACACAGACCGGCCACTCCTAAATTGGTTTGCATGGTTTCCAATTTAGACAAGGTGGAGTAAAAAACCTGAGTGGATTAAAAATCAGTCATGACATGAAAGGCAAAAATTCTTAATATATATATATATATATATATATATATATATATATATATATATATATATATATATATATATATATATATATGCATGTATATCAGCAGCGACATCTAGGCAACCGGGTGGTGTTGTCAGACTGGATCGTGCTAACGATAGATCCTGCATCAGAAGCACGAGCAGGAGGATCGACTAGGTACAGAACAGCAGTAGTGTGTAATAAACGTACGCGAGCCGATCGAACAACGAGAGAGGTTTTCAGCAAAATAATGCTCTCTGGGAAATGCGGTGGTCTACTACTACGATACGATGGTTGAATTTTACTAATTGAGCTAGCAATATTTCAACAGTTGTACGTAGTCTATGCAGGAATGCGCCCAGCTCTATGCGCGTTGGTCCATGGCGTGCGCTCTCTAACCTCGTGCAACTTTACGACGCCGCGCGGAGTCCACGAAAGCTTACCTCGAATGAAGGCCGAATTGTCGCGCCTATTGCAGTGCATGTATTTGGCCGACAGAAAGGCCGCATTAGGCCAGTTAGCGGTTAGCTCATAGACTGGCCAAGCTACGAAGCAATACTGAAGCGCTCTCAGAAAAAGGGAGGAGTGCAGAGCCGCCACCTACGATTCATTCTCCTCGATTTCTCCATCTCTCTCATTCTCTTACTGTGTGTCTATCTATCTGTATATCTATATCTCTCTCTAACTCGTTCGTTCTTATCGTTCTCTATGGTTTAATTATAGGCAGAATTCGTCCCCTCGTTGTTCCCAGCTGGTGGTCTTAGCTTATAGACATTATTAGAGCACGCGAGGGTGCGACCGTGTGTGCGATTATGACAACAGCTAGTCGCTGCTGTTGTACACTCGATACTGCTTGTTAGGCCTTTGGCCTGCTGTGGGTCGGGGGGGGGGGGGGTACCAAATCCTATCTATACACGCAGCCGTATTCGGTGAGCCGGACGAGTACACTTTAAACTATCTTCGCCTGCGTCCGATATGATCCGACATTCATTTGTTGCTGATATACAGGGTGCGTCAGCTAAATCGAGACTAAACGTTATCGCCCGTTTCGCAACTTGTATCTAAATGAAAACGAATATTTCCGTCAAATTTTTTTACGTGCCGTTAGGTACACTCCTGAGGAACTTTTCTTTAATGTAGCCATCACCAGCAGCAATTACACTTTCAATTCTGGCGCGAAAGCGCCCGCAGGCCTTCTTCAAAGTTAGCGGATTGAGATTCTTGAACGACTCGACAATGGCTCTGCGTAGCGCTTCTGTGTTTGCATGTAGAGACTTGTTAGCCTCTTTCTCAAAACGCCCCATACATAGAAGTCCAGGGGATTCAAGTCTGGACTGCTAGGAGGCCATATCGTTTTGTCCCAGAACGCCGTCATGTTGCCCCGTAGCCAATCCTGGACGAGATTACTGGTGTGGGCGGGAGCGCCGTCTTGTTGAAAGACATATTGTCTTCCATTGGACACTCTATCAATCCATGATTTTACCACGCTTCGCAGAACACGTAAATACACTTCCTTTGTTACGGTTTCGGGTCTGTCAAAAAAGTGTGGGGGCATCACGTCTCCTTCATTCGACACAACACTTAAGACGTGCACACTGGCAGGATGTTTGGTTCTATGCACGATTGGTACATCCTCAGGGTTCTTTGCGAGCCACCGGTCATTTTTCGGGTTATGTTTTTGGCCAATGGTTAAGATTTTTTCGTCGGAGAAGAATCGAAGATGTCCTGCCATTTCGTGTCTCAAAAACGTGAGGATGAGATGGCAGCAAGTCATCCTCTTATTTTTCGCGGCCTGAGACAACATCTGTCTGACTTTAAACGTGTAAGATTTGTAGCGCAGTTCTTCGTTGATAATCCGACGCATAGAACAATCACTCATATTGAATTTGATCGCTAAACAGCGCATCGATAGACTTGGATTCTTAAAAACGCAGTTTTGCACCATTTTGATCACTTTTGGTGTCCTCACTTCTCGTCGGCGGTTATGAATCTTCCTTCTAGGTGTTGCACCACCTAGCCCTGTCTCTTCTGCATCTCTGTAGCGTCGGGCAATGCCGTAGACCGTTGCTCTTTTAAATCCAGTAATGTTGATGATCTCGCCTGGCCGATGTCCGGCACGAAGCACTTGGATAACGGTTGCTCTTCGGTCATATTCTGGACCCATGTTGCGGCGGCCATCCATGATGACAATGTGTTCTTGTTCTATTGTGAGTGGGCTGTCTGCTAACGCAAACCGATCTGAATTAACGCATTCCGTCTTTGCTGGGTAGCCCACCAAAATTTGTGTAGATTTAGCTGACGCACCCTGTACTGTACATCTACGGCAGCATACACGGCATCAGGTCATCAGGAACTCTAACGGCAGGTTTTTACATGCATGCATGAGGCAAGCGATTGTAGACATACGACATGCTGCATACAACATGCTTAAGCATCGAGCTGTGCGTGGCTGTACGAACAATTACGTGGCTGACCTAGCGTACCGAGCGCTTATTAATAACGCCCGGCCTCAAGCGTCTCCGCACCCTGTGATGACCTTCTCTAACCTTGCACCTCCCGACTCGCTGTGACTTGGATGGGTGGTTCATTCTTAAGAACGAACGCAGTGTAGTAGGCTAGTAGGGAGGAAATGCAGCTTGTTCACGGCAGCTAATGAAGTAGAGAAGAACGTTCATTATACTCGGCTGTTACGGGCAGCGAGACGTGTGCGTTTCCTTTCACAGAAGTATGAGCGTGGCACATGATTGCACTTTGTCAACGTTGGTAGTCTTCTCTGCGACAGTCAAGCTGCCGCTGAGACGTTATTATTAATATATTATTATTATTATTGCTTTCGGCAGTAGTCGACCGGGAGTTTTCAGAGCATCGCTATGCAAAACGTAGTTCCGCACCTTGATTTAGATTGATGTTAATTGAGCTTTGTTAGGTTACATGATCATGGGGTAAGGTTAAAAAATACTTTCTGGGCTACTCTTAAACTAGATTGAACGTCCATGGGACTGCTTTTCGCATTGTTTCATAGACGGACTCCCTGTATACAAATGTGCAACGGTGCGCGGGCTCGAAGTCCGCGCACCTATGTGTCTCCTCCGGTTGCGAGGCGCAGAAACAAGTGTACGGCTTCGATCCCCGCCGTTGCACATTAACAGCTATAGAGTCTATCAAAAATTGAATGAAATATTATTATTATTATTATTACTCATGACCGACATAGTCTCCTAATCTGCTTTTGACACTCGAAGGCACTTGCTGGAATGTACGATGTAATGATTTTTCACTGCAGGCTACTGTTCTATAAGAAAAAATGAGTTTAGCATGCAAGTGAGGAGAGAAATGTGTGATTAGTGACTCGCGTATTGCTACTTATTTGTGCAAGTTT
Source organism: Dermanyssus gallinae (assembly GCA_003439945.1). Classification (NCBI taxonomy): domain Eukaryota; kingdom Metazoa; phylum Arthropoda; class Arachnida; order Mesostigmata; family Dermanyssidae; genus Dermanyssus; species Dermanyssus gallinae. The sequence goes on along the minus strand of QVRM01002457.1, from coordinate 771,360 downwards.
TTTCACCGAGTGGGAAATAATTGAGTAAAAAGTGATTAAAGATTCGAAATTAAATTATGGTCTATTATTTAAACTGCAACTTTACAGTGCTTAAGTTCTCGTAACAAATAATAGGTCAGAGCGCATCACATTACAACATCAATATAAACTCTCTGCAGTTTGTTCACGGCAGTAAAACCTGTAACTACATATTAATTTTATAATGAATATAATTTAATAATGGAACCTCAAAATGGTGTGCGGAGAACCGACCGATAATTAGTATTTCTAAGACAAAGATCCTTTGCTTCAGCCGCGGCGGTTCATACGCCGTTGCGGACCATCGCGTCAAGATCAACAGTACTCGCCTTGAGCTGGTCAACCATTTCTCGTATCTTGGCGTAACCCTGACACCGCGACTGACTTTTAGCAGACACATTGAGAAACTGCGAGCAAAGGCCACGGCCGCAACTATGCTACTCGGAGACATTCGAGACGTGGATCTTGAAACAGCAATGAAAATATTCAGGATAAAAATTACCCCGATACTCCAGTACTGTCTCCCAGTAATTGCGCCGCACCTAACATTACGCGATTTCAAAAAAATTAGACCGTGTAAAGGCGTGCTTTGTGAAACGTGTACTGGGATTACCCAAGAACGCGTCAGCTACCTTGGCACTAGAACTTTGCGGAGGATGCACTCTGGTAGAAGACTTAATCCCAGACAAATTAGCGACCAGTGCAATTACACTCGACATGTACAATGCATTTAGGAAAGACCGAAACGTACATTTTGTTATGTGTAACTATACAGATGGGCCTGCTTTTTGCTCAGAGAAGTGGAAACGTGCCTTCCAAAGTAACCGACCGTTAGTGTGCAGGGTAACATAGCACGGTTATCACCATTATATGTGCCTCAAGGGTGAATGTTATGATATTAACGACTGTGTGTGTCAGCTTTGTGGTGAGTGCAACATCTGTCGATATCATGTTTTAATATGTTACAGGCGGGTGTGAACGAGATATTGTTATAATTTCGTAGCAAACCATGTGTGTCAATCCAATCCTACTACCAACAACTATGATGTGTATATTGATTCACTGGACGTAAGCGCGAACGTCAAGTGTATTGCATGTTCTTTTCACTTTAAAGAAAAACCTCTTTATTGACGTGGCGTGAAGCGACCGGATCTCGTGGGAAAGCGAACCTCAAAATGCTGATCGGACTCCGCTTATCATTCCAACAAATGCTGATGCCTTTCGTGGAATAGAGCGAAATTACAACAGCACCTCGCAACGGCCTAAGACATATGCTAATGCAATTCGACATTTTACTGATGTTCAGTCCTTTAGTTTGTTACGTGAAGTTCGGTAGCTGCATCAAGTATATACAAGGAAGCTCCTTACGCACATACACATACCTATATCTACATAAACACACTATTGGATTTGTATGCACATTACGCTTCATGACAATCTTTTGACGTTTAGCGGGGGCAGATATTTAGAGATTTTTAATATGAGAGATAATTGTCGTATGACCGACGAGGAACCCCCGTCGCCCGCTCCTGGTGCCAAATGGAGATGTCGAATTTGCAGCGTCAATACCGCAAACATGTCAGCGAAAGAGTTCATGTCGAAGATCGACCAGCTACCGTTCGACAACAATTTCATAAAGTTCTTCATTCACCTGACGACTAGGATTCACGCACTAGAGAGACAGGTGAGGATTCTCGAGGCTCGTCCACAATCCACGACCGATGGTGCGGCGCCGAGCGACCTCATTCTCAGTCGACCCAGACGGATACAGGAAGTGGCAGCCAGACTCCAAAGCGTCAACACACCAAAATCGTGATTGGCGACAAGAATCTCAAACAGCTTCAGCCGAAGATACTCGACCGGCTACCGAGAAAGAACTCAGTAGCGATTCGAACGTACTCGAAGGCGGACTCCGCTTCAACACTAGCGGCAATCGATTCATTCCTGAAGGAAACCCCTCAACCGGTTCAAGTTATCATGCACGCAGCCTACGAGGACTGCATGGAATTCTAAACGGGTAGTTTTTTAAGCAGCATCAAAACCCTCGGTCTTGCTCTGAAGAAGGACCGTCCAAACTGCTCCCTATCCGTCATCACTGTCCCACAGTTTCATCAGGAATGCAAGACGGCGAACGACTCCCTCATCGCGAACCAGGAACAGTGGAACCTCGACGTAATCGATATGACTCACACCCACCGTCAGATTTTACATAAAGGCATGTACACATACAGCGGCTGTGAGAACGTCAAGGTGGCGGTGGCCACGGCGATCGCTAGGAAAGCTGCCGCTTTTTTGGGTGTCAAATTGGCGAAAAGGAAGCCGCCGAATGCGCCCTCGGGCACCAACGAACAGACCAGTGTCCGAACGCAGAGGAAAGAAAAGACAGCGGTTCCGGTCGGAAAGGGCGGCAGATCGCTGCAGATCTCCTCTCTGTTGGACCTCCTATCGGAGTGTCGAGCTCCGGGTGGACAGCCTCCGAGGCAGCAGAGGCAGAACAGAAACAGAAAGGGCAGCCGAGATTACGCGAAGCACGCGTCGAGCCTCCCGTGGCGAGGGAACCGTCCAGACGGCTCGCGAAACCGACTCTCGCGGATATCATCACGGAGGCGCTCCTGGCGAGCTCGCAAGTTCCCCATCCCCGCTCACGGTTCCGCCCGCGGAACTAACCGTAGTTCTCTGGAACTGCGAGGCCATCGAGTCGTCCGTGCAAATGCTTCCAGAAGCAACATACGACGACGTAGATGTTTTGGTCTTAGTGGAAACATGGGCTACGAAGCCCGTGGAAGTCCCCAATTTCTACTCTGTTTATTGTAACGCCTCCCGGACGCACAAAGTGGGTCGCCCGAAAGGCGGTGTCTCAATCCTGTACAACCAGAAATTAGCAAAGATGAAGACCTTACTGGCCAAAGAAAATTGTATTGTGATTGAAGGAGAACTCATCAACGTTGTCGCAATGTATATACAACCGCCGACAAGTGAAGAAGAGATCGAGCTTGAGGAGAAGCTCATCCGCTGCCTTCAATTGGTCTGCGACAAGGGCAACACTGTACTTGCAGGAGACTTTAACGTCCGCTACGACAAAGCGGATGAGAGAATAACTATCAGCTTCGTGGACACGCTCTCTGATTTCGGGCTGTGGATCGCGAACGACCCGAGTCAACGTACGTTTGAAGGACCGATGGGGTCGTCGACGATCGATCTATTCGCTACGAAACTCACGAAAGAGGAGGTTCGCTTTCGAGGGAGCAGCAACAGTCTGCGAGAGGGCAGACTCCTGACAAACCACATCCCGGTGAGCATTGAGATTTGCCTAGAGGCTTCGGACTACGGCAAGAAGCCAGCCACCTTCACGGCGACTGAACATCGCGAAGGTCCTCGATGTTGCGACCACCGTAGCTCCGATTGGACCCAATGACGATCTCTCTGTCTACAGCGAACGACTCACCGCAAGTCTGAGAGAATGCGCTGAGCCGTTTTTTCGGAGAACCGGCCGACCCTGGTGGACACCGGCGTGTTCAGAAATAAAACGCAGACAGATCCAGGTGAAGATTCTGTGCGAGTTGCAACCCTACATGAGGTTTCTTCTGACCAGGACGAAGGCTGCCTACCGTTCCACTCTGAGGTCAGCCAAGACGGAATTCCCGTCAAAGAGAGAACTGAAGCTCGTGCTGGAGGCCGAGAAACATCCGTATATCTGGCTTCGAGGATCAACAGCGAGGAGAACGGCGTGCCCCGTACAGCAGAAAACCCTTCAGAATCACTTCAAGAATATCCTCGCCGCGAAGGATACGATCCCAACGAGCATTCCCCAGGTCGACACAGAGTGGCCGGATTGGATGCAAGAGTGGAGATCACGACTTCAGGCAGACTTCACAATCGCCGAGGACTTCGAGGCAGCAATCCACCCCCCCGCGGAAAAGCGTGTGGAATGGACGAGTTCTACAACGAATTTATCAGCGGCGCGACGAAACTCCTGCCTCTCTGGACCGCCCTGTTCAACGAGTGTCTGAGAAGAGGGGAGATCCAGAAAAACTGGCGGGATTGTCTCCTGATTCTCATCCCGAAAGGGAAAAGCTGCCCGTCTGACCCGAAGTCCTGGCGGGGAATCGCCAAAAAGTCGCGCGTTAATAAACTTCTGTCAACTCTCCTCACACGCCGACTTACCCCGTTCCTCCAGGCCTGCAATGTAATCCCTGACGAGCAACATGGTTTTAGAGCTGAAAGATCTACGCATACAGCTTGCAGAATACTCAAAGACAAGGTCGAGAAAGTTCTTAGGAAATCCCGCCAGCCACTCTACGCACCCTTCGTCGACTTCAAGAGCGCATTTGACACCGGCACAAGATCAATCGTTATCGAGAAGCTAGCCTCAAGTGGTGTCCCGACGAAGATCCTCGGCCTGATCGATGCTATCTTACAGAAGAACGCGATTCTAATCGATGATGGCGTGGCTATTAGGTAGCCAATCGAGCAAACCACGGGCTTTGTCCAGGGTAATAATCTCTCATCTTTGCTAATTTTCCGTCCTCATCAACGACTTGCCGTCGTTCCTATCAACGAAACATCCTCTTGTGGAGACGCTTATGTACACCGACGACGTATGCGCCTACAGTACCAGCTGTTTTCATTTGTCTCAAGCGGCAAGAACGCTGGAGAAGTACGCGAGCCGCATAGGTCTGACCATAAATGATTCAAAAACCGAGGCTCTAAAATTCCGTCGGGGAGGGAGGCTCGAGGCCAGCGACCAGATCCAGGTAAACGGAGTCCCAATAAAGTTCGTAAACAACTTTACGTACATTGGGATCGTGTTCACGACGAGTGGATCGTCGTTCTCTCGACACATAGAGGAGCGATTCAGAAAAACTCTGGTGACCTCTTCATCGATATCGGACCCGTATCGCCTCTCGTTGGAAACCGCCTCTAAACTCTTCATGCTCAAGCTAGCCCCATGCGCTGCCTATGGAGTCGAGTTGATCTGGGAGCATCTTAGCGAGCGAGACCTTCGAACACTCGACAGAGCCAAATCGACGTTCCTAAAAAGAGTTCTTGGCGTCCACACAAATACGCGGAATCGTATGGTCTACCTCCTGACGGGAGAAAAGCGATTTGTAGAGAAGATCCAACAAAAGTTCAAGCTTGAAGAGACGACTGCATTTGTGAACTTCATGAACAGGAAAAGAGAGGAGATCAGCGACGTGAGCCCACAGTTCTTCACTTCGCCAGCAATGACAGACGACACATGGAAGAATCCGGATCAGGCGAACAGGCACGTGGTGGTCAAATTCTCGACCCACGGCTATCATCATGTGGTCTGTCAAACGGAGTCGTTTCACGACCCAGTCGAGTCGTGTATCTGTAAATATTGCGAAGGCCCTTGTGATCTGTATCATGCCCAAACTTGTACATACCCACAGTCTCTGGATCACCTCGAGAGACTTAAGAGTAAGCTGGGGCGCCTTTCTTGATTAACCGGAGTACTTATGTACTCCAATTTTAACTAGATATAGTATTACACAGACAGTGTGAATAAAATAAATTGAATACCTGAATAATTGTCATATAACGTTTTTAATAGTAGACAAATTGCTGAAGTGTTTTAGATGCAATGAGTGTAATAAATATGGTATACTCATTGTTGGAAGAACAGTTTTATGTAACTATATTCCTTAAGAACCTCGATGTTCAAAACACAAAAGCGAAGCCAGCACACGCAGCGGCTAACCGGGTCAGGTAGAAACGATTTTTTTGCCGGGCTGCACAGCTTACGCATTTCCTCTATTTAGCAAGTAGAAAATAAAATAGCTACGTATCAGCTCACCGACTCACCGGTGTATCACATTTGATATATATATATATATATAGATAGAGAGAGAGAAGAGATCAATACATTAAAGCAGTACTATATTCAACAAACATGTAGCTTGTTGTGAACCATATACCCGTAATTTGCCTCGTAATGTTAAAATAGCTACCACGCGTTGACTAATACGGTGAGCAGAAAGGGCCGAAATCCAGGTTCATGGTTGCCTACGCAGAAACTCACTAACAACTTCCGAAACTCCAACTTTAAAATCTTAGGTGTGTCAGATGTTAGGTCCGAGTTAGTAAGTGCCCCTACCTTTACCCCTCCATTGTTTCTTCTGTGTTTCCTTTGCAACGCGTAAGTCCATAACCTTATAAAACGGGCCGCTTTTTCGATGACCACGCATTTTATTCTTAGAATTAGCCGTACAGTAAGTGAGCTGCTCTCCGTATGCAGCTATTGGTTGGCCACCCTGCAATTTGGCTATATTCGGAAGCAAGATAAGAACATTAATGCCAGAATCAAGCAATGAGCAATCATGAACAGTGAGTATGTTGCTTTGTTTAGCAAGAACATAGTTGTGTCGTGATTATTGAACCGCCCTGGCTAGTGGGTGCCTAGTCCTAGTATTTGTTATAGTAGTGTAATATCGGCATAGTGTGCGCAGCTTCGTTAGTTAAACGCAATCCTTCTCTGGATTGTGGCGTGATTCTCGTAGGATCGATCCCGAGTCTCTGGGAGATTTATTTCTTGTTGTTGTTGTTTGTAAATTTGTAACCCATAGAAAAATAGACATTGTTTTTGTAGGTGAAGACAAATTTAGTAGGTGAAGCATTTGGCATCTGTACTTGGTTATTCAACGCTGCTACAAGTATTTGTTGTGTCACAAAAAAACCCACATACAAATGCAATATCTTTATACAGAGCCAGAAAAAAAATCAAGCTTGCAGAAAAAGAGCGAAATCGTTTCAGTAAAAAAGTCCTATATGGCAAAATGCGGATAAATCTCTTCTCTCGGGTAGAGGGGCATACGCACACCAGCGAGAGATAGAGAGACCTCTCCAATGGTTAGTCGAAAACAAAATTGTATAATTGTACTAATAAAAGTCTTTATTAGTGTTCAATAGAACAAGATTAGTATTCGTAGTAGTCATCGTCGTCACCAGCAGCAGCAGAGATGGCGCTACGTTATGCAAACGTCATTAAATAATCGCCTGCTGACGTCTATTAGAGGTCGTTGTAACACAGAGCAACTGACGTGAGCTTAGTCTTGAGATTGAGCAAACGTTGCGTTGTGTTGGCAATGCGTTGGCATCTATCTGTCATCGTCTTGTCTTAAATAAGCCGCCTTTCTCCCTTTTTCTCTCTCTCTCTCTCTCTCTCTCTATATATCTATATATATATATATAATATATATATATATATATATATGATTTCTATTATATATGTTCCTTTCTTCTCCCTCTCAAGACCTTCTTGTCGATGACGGAGGATGCCGTGCATTGAACAGCGGCAGGCGCTGTCTTACATGCTGGCGTTTGACGTTTCGCGTGCGATTGCCTGACCCAAGCGGGTGTGTCGCCATAAGGAGGATGCGCTCCCGGAAACCGAACCTCTATTATTGTGGCATCTTCAAAGAACTGCCGAACCGAATGGCGCGCTGCCAATGATTCTGCCAGCAGCATATCAGCTGCCAATTGGCCTGTTTGTTGTTGTTGTTGTTGAATACACGCGCCGTATATTGTGCGGTTCCACTTCCAGCAGTAGGCCCAATCAGGCAGGTCCTGGGCCTGACACCGCCGTCGTCAGAGTAAAGGCGAGCACGAGTCTCTCTAGGGAGGGCGAGAGAGAGGGCGAGAGGGGACGCGAGCGAAGGGGAGAGAGAGATAGGCTTGTCAGCCTGTTCGGGCAATCTTTGGAACCGGGTGTCGTCACAACACGCAGACGTCGTTGTAGGCGTCCAATTGGGCTGTATGCAATTTAGCTGCTGCTGCTACCGCAGCTGCTGCTTTCAGCTGCTGTGCGCACTCTTACGCCCAAGCTTAGGTAGTCGACACATCCGGCAACTAGGAAATGGAGTTTTCGCCGCTCCCCGAGTCCAGTGCGGAGGGGGATGAGCTAGCAGATCACTGACCCCAGCACCGGTTGAATGAGGCCGGGGCAGGCCCAGCTCGGCGCTGCGCAGTCTCTCAAGTTGACGTTAAACGTCAACACGAATGCTAGACTACACACACATACATACATATAACCATACATACATATACGAGTGCATTGGAAACGTGGTTTGAGACGCGTGCCACACTCGACAAATGCATTGGATGCATTGATACGCGCTAACAAGCTCGCGGGGCAGCAAATTCGAAAATTGGCGCAAGAGTTCAACGGTTTGTCGCTTTCGTCGGTATAGCCATATTGCTGCACTGTGCGATTAAAGCAGACGGAATAGACCAAGAGGCGAAGGCCAAGAGGAATGCCAATCGACAGGTATCGTTACAGCGTTTAGGCATAGCCGTGGCCACAATCGAAAGTGGCGTCAGGAACTGCTCTCGGCCCGTTGTTCAACAGGAATAAGGAATTGTTGTTAGATACTCACTGCGAGGAAAGCCTAGTCTATAGAACTAGCTAGCTGGCTGCATGTTGAGTCTCTACTCTCTGGGCTGACTCTTAGCCAAGATTTAACGTCCACAAAACTGCTTTTCGCGAGATTGCTTCATAGACAGATCCCCATAAATACAAATGTGCAACGGTGGGGCTCGAACCCAGCGCACCTATGTGTCTCCTCCGCGAGGCGCAGACGGAATGCACCACGCCACAGGGCTCGACACGTTGGGTGCCTGAATTACCTGAAAATGATACATAGTACATTGGTGAGCCACAGTGCAGTATCTCAAAACCACACCATCTTCGAGATTTGATCCGGTAATTAGGTAATTATTTCTGCTGTCTTCTTTCGACTGTCTGAGCTAAACAGTGCTTTCAGTGCAGTCAAGAAAATGTTACATCACACACAGGTCTTTCGGTGTTATCTTATGCTTTGTCTCTATTTACACCATATATGTGCTATATTCATCATATTTTTCATTAAGCCTGCCATCAGGTGATTGTCAAATGGATACGGCTCTGTAGTAGATGCGGTAGATACACACCCGATGTAAATATACATGGTATACAATATAGAATGAAACAAAAGGAGTTGTAATAACCGTTAGTTATTATTATTATTATTGTTGCTGTTGTTGATGCTGTTGCTGTTGCCGTTGTATGGCAAGTGGTAGCTTGCCATACGAACTGGTTGAATAAAGGCATAAACGATGATGGAAACCTTACCTTCTCGAGTTAGTTTTTTTCGCGACTACGGACACAATGCAACTTTGCGGCTGACCGCAGCAATAACATTTAGGAGAGTGCTTCCTGTTACGTTGTGGAGTTTATGTTTGTTGATGGCGACAATATTGGTGTTGTTTTTTGAGCAAACCAGGTAGGGAAACTCCACTCCGTAATTTGTGGCATTCGTAGTAGTAGCAGTAGTAGAAGCCGTTGTAGTCCAGGGGTATTTGTACCCATATTTGAGGGGAGTAGAGTGGGCAATTGGTTGATCGGTCAGTCGTTTGCCATTTGCTCGCCTCATGGTTGATGGACTAGATGACTCGTACGCGGGCGGACACGCCCGCAAAAGAAGGAGGAGCGGTTTAACGGGCTCCCTATGAGGCTCGATTTGTGATGCCCATTTACTTGACCGACCCTCGTTCAGGACCTAAATCCGCAATATGCCCAGGGCCCATGGGCTCTGGCCGGTTGGGATGAGAACAAAACAACAATAGAACAGCAACAGCGACGGCGGCGACGAAATTCACTCGGCCTCTCATGGGCTTCGGCCGGATCACCATCCGTCCGAGAACTGTCGTGACAAGTTGTGCCTTACAACAACAACAACAACAACAAAACAACAACAACAGCAACGTCAACATTGTCTTCAAAATCTCTCTGACTCTATCTGTCTTTGCGGCTAGCAAGCACTTGCGGCAAGACGAAAGACAACGTTTGAAGGCGGACACGGCACCGATTCGTTAGTTAAGCAATTGGTGGGTTTCAAGAAAGCCCGTTGGAGGCGGAGAACAGGCTAGAATTAAAAACAACCTCCTTAAAAATGTTTTCATTCTAGATTTCAAGAACGACTCCTCCATATATATATATATATATATATATATATATATATAAGTTGCATACTTTGAACTTAGTATTAATATTAAAACTAGTGGGTGGATGGTGACGGGTCCACTTTTTTTTTTTTCGAGACGTCTGTGTTTTCCGTTTTCGCTCCGTTTTGTATGGAAAATACTACAAATCGGTCAGTCAGGTGCAGCACGTATAGTGAGGGAATAGGTATTATAAGTACAGTAAACAGAGGCAAAGCTAGGCGACCTCAACTCGGCGGCTGAGCAGCAACAATGATTAACAAAGTCCTTCTTCTGGCAGGCCTCGTAATCGTTGCGCGTGTAAAGCGTGCACGATGTCGCTGCCCGCTCTCTGTCACAGCTGCGCCCGCAGCTCAGATCAGCCCTTGCAGTCGGAATAGCTGAACACTTCCTCCTCCTCCTGAAGCCCCTTCCTAGTCTCTGCACACCGACTGCACACACCCGGATAGACATTTGCTGTTCGCCTACTCATCAACCCATCTGGCCACGTTGTATCAGCGAAAAATCTACAGGCGTAAACAAATATAAAACAAAGCAACGACAATAAACACAACAGAGGCGAATGCCTACCGATCCTTGTTGGCCTTGTTCGCCTATTTACCCAACTGTATGCTGCCAGTGTCTCTGCCCGTGCATCGATCTAGCCATGCAAGCAGCTAGTTAGGTTGTAGCAGCGTTCGTAGCAGGTGGATAGCGTTGCGTCGTCATCGGCGACATTTCACCATACGCACGCGCGAACGGTGGGTTGGTGGTTGGCCGGCGCCGTTCTCAATTGCAGTCAGACAACCACTATCGGTCTGATCACCGATCAGACAAGGAGCTTGTATAGTAAGTAGTACGACGAGTAACGCAATCGGACTCGTTGGCCAACTAAGCTCAGGGATCAAATCAGTGTCTATATTATTATTATTATTATTATTATTATTATTATTATTATTATTATTATTATTATTATTATTATTATTATTATTATTATTATTATTATTAGTTATGTTCGAAATCGAGGACGGCCAGGATAGCCACGACGACCTAGATAGGCCAATATCTCTAGCCTACAGGGGACAGCGGAGACGTGTCATAATTGCTTTCGCGCAGCGTTCAGCTCTGTGACGGCAGAAGAGTTGGTGTTTCTGCTGCTGCTACTGTTAGTGTTGTCGTTGCTGCCGCTGTAGTATTGTTAGTAGTAGTAGTAGTAGTAGTAGTAGCAGTAGTAATCAGAAAAGTTTTTTTAGTAGTAATCGTAACTTACTGCAGACATGTTGAAGTTCACTAAATCCACTACGTATTTCGCCGTACAATCATACGCAGCTTATCTGTTCAGAGCGTGGCGCTGGCAGGCGAGTGTACGGTCGGGGCGCATGTTGTGTTGGAGGAACGCGGATTATCAGAAGACAACAGCAACAAATACAATTGGTTACCGATGTGAGTACGGCAGCCGGATGAAAGGGAAAGCCGATCGCCTGAAAGGGAACAGCCATGTTTCGTATTCCGTCGAAATTGTATTATTATTATTATACCTCGTTGGTTCTACGTTGGACGCTCAGCAAACCGGCATGTCGTTCTTGAACTAAATCTGCGTTGGCATCGTTTTCGACGGGCCGATGCTACAGCACAAATGATTGCCGTTCTAGTTTATGCCTGACAGACGTATGAGTGACAATGATGGTGTACGCGATGTTGCCTCTGTTTACTGATCATTATTAGAGGTAGATACAATTAAAAAAACAACAAAAAAAGCTTGCCGTATAGAGCCGCCCTGATGACGGCAAAGTTAACTTGTAGCACCGATATCGCAACGACATGTATTCAGAAGCCATATGAGTATGGTAACAATTCATTGCACATTCACTGTTTCGCAATGCGTAGGCACGCCAGTTAACAACGAGGCTGGTTGGTGCCTGTGGAACCAATGCGTTGTGTCTACTTCTGCACACTCAATAGTATAGCGCCGGTCGATATTGCGTTGACGGACCACAGAACATGCAGTTACACAAGTTCCGCCGATTTCGTATTATGAATCGACCTTGAGGCAGTTTGCTTTGCTGCTGTTTGTCACGCTAAATTACTCTGCGTAATAACGCCCGGAGTCGTTGTAAAAATGTCTCGGTTTCATGAGGAGGTTAGGCAGTTTTTGTGCTTTCAACCCGCCTGTAAACTCTTGGGTCACAAAACCGTTTTTTCTGATACGAAACCTGGCTGTGATAATTCGCATTTTATAGAACTCAGGAGCGAGGACCATCGACGCGTTTTTAAGTAGTCCCAATGCGCACCTTTTTTTTGTTTTCTAGGAGGTTTCGGGAATGAATGATGCACATGCGCCACTAACAGCCTGCGTGACTAGTGTGAGACTCGAAAACCCACTAAACCCGGATTCCTCCCCACCCCCCAGGATCGGTATTACTTTGGCATTACATCGAAGCCGTGGGAGAGGCGTCTCTGCCGTTCTCCTTCAATCAGCTCTATCCCTGACTATCATCCCGCATGTGCAATGCGCACCTTATTAACCCGGCTATTGACGTAACTGAGGCGAATTAAGAAACACTGAAGTTTTGTGTATGGCATAAAAAGAAAATCATTTTCATTGTGCAAATGTGCTCAAAATGTGCTTATCTCTGACTCTACAACTAGGTCCGAAATAAGTGGCATTTCTTCTCGCAATTGTTTTTGCTCCGATCACTTTAATATGTCTGTTAGCTGGCACGATAAAATATACAGTTTCACTCACTACTGAAATGGTCTATCTTATACCTGAGTCTGAACTTAGCAATGCCTTTATGAAGGCTTTTGTAAAAGTTACTGAAGATCCAGAGCTCCCAGCACTTCCTGGATCTTTTGGTCGCAGTTTTACCTAAATACGATATTTAAATGACTAGCCAACAATGACGCAACATGAGTATATTTACCGATGACAACCCAACAACGGCTTCCCTTCTTTTTTCGAGACCCCACATGTTTGCATGCAGTGTATTCGTCGTGTTTCAGAAGACTGAAAGCCCATATCACTCGCCTCTACTCCTCGATTCCTGCTTGACGTCTACCTATTGGTCCTAATAGTCCGGGACCGGATAATCACACATCTTTCACCTCATCTTCCACCTGACCTCGAGTCATCAATTCAGTCTGATCCGAATTCATTAGTACGGGGCCTGACACGTGCCCGCATGTGGCGGCGTGGTCTAGAGGACTAGTGCGCTAGTCATGGTTGTCATCTACCGGGGTACCGGGGCTGTCGCCGTTTCGATCCCTGTTGCTGGCCAAATTTTTTTGGAGCGATGCCCATTGAGAATAGGCGATAAACCATGCCGCTGAGAGTCAGCGGCCATGCTGCCATAAGAACTCTTAGGGAAACCCTAGATATCTCAACATGTGCGGTCCTCGGTGTATTGAAGATATACCCCACGGTGAGTTCCAAGCCCGTAGGGGGCGGAAGAAGAATTAAAAACAATCTCCTTCAGAAATCTAGAGTTAAAAACAAGCTGCTTAAAAATGTTTTCATTCTAGACACGTGCCTGCAACCGTTTAAGACTTGCCACAGCCATATCCCGTAGAGCTGGAGAATGCTGCGCTGCAGCATACACTACCGCACATTCAAGAAAGTTTGGGGCTTGAGGCTTGACCTCAAGAGCTGGAACCATCTCATGATGCTCTCGTAGCTAATGTTTGCATGATTTCGTCAAAAAAGAAGTTCAAAACGTGATGCTGTCCAATTAGGGAGGGAATAATGTAGCTGAAATAGATCTCAGGTTGAAATGAAACTCAGCACAATCGACAAGATATGTCACGTAGATGGATATTAAAATAGTGTGCGTCAAACGGAGATGAAATTAGCAGAGGGTGATGTTCGTTCTGCTGCCCGAGCTCCGCGGTCTTGAGACATAATCGCGCCACACGAAACTGCGGGCCAAACAGGTGTGTTCCCCACCCAGTTGCCAATAGCGTTTACAGCTCATTCAATAACCAGCCGCCTTAAACGTTGATAAAATCAGAGTACTTCAGGTTCATGAGGCCGACGAAAAACGAAATATTTTCCATTCACATGTGAAACCCGTTTGGATAATCTGCGTCCCCGACAGCTATGTGGCATGCTTGACCAGACGAAACGCCTGCCGAACGAACTAAGTACCTGTGTGTCCATAGTGCTGTCGATTTTGTTTATGATGGAAGCCTAACCGCTTTTAGAACAGGGATAACTCATTACCTATTGCGTGCACACTGGCCGTACAGAAGAATGGCTCCTAAGATTCTCATGGTTGTTAATAAAAATAGCATTGTGATTAACAATCTCTTATCATCAAGTTTGGGCCGCCATAAGAGCAGGAGCAGCAGAAGCCACCGTGCATATCATGCGCGCCTCTTTGTAAGCAGGGAGCCCGACAAGGGTGCTAGTTAAAATCGACATTCAAAATGTGATTGATACAATCAGAAGAGCACACTTTTCGACAAAGTACAGCGAAAAAAAAAACCTCTAGCTATTGGAGGCAATTCACAAAAGCTACCCAAATGATTATGCAAGCACTTTCCAGAATAATTCACACGACAAGAGATGTTCTGAGTGCTTCCGTAGTGTGATAAAAAATGAACCAAGTTTTTATACATGTTGCGAGCATCACCGGCTTTTAAACGTACCGAAAACCTTGCTGCTTTCGAGGAGACTACCTAAGTTATTCTAGGCGAGGTGTTAAACACTTGTATAGAAGGTATCTTGTGGAACAGAGCAAGCCTTGGTGTGCCTTGGGAATAGAAGGGCCATGGGCCACGATGATATCTGCTGCATCATTGAATCAATTTAATTCTCTGGCGGAATCACTTGCTAATGAGCATGCAAGCATAATATAACCCACGCAACATTTCTTCTCAAGATTACTTGGTTACTTTCTCTGAGTTTTTCAATCTATTCTCCTCTCCGATCTTGCTAAGCGAAGACTAGGCTTACATCTCAAAATATTGCTCCGATTTCTTATATAAAATTTGCGTTATTCTCAGCCTAGCCACTAAGACTTATATTTGAAAGATCTTACAACGACGGCGCAGTGCCCGGCCATTTTAGACTCAGCCGTATCTCACCCCTCTTCACAAGAAAGACTCGAAAACGAATGCTAAGAACTCCTGTTTTTGAGGCAAATGAAGTCATTGCGTGTTTGTAGAGGGAACGCGGCTTCTATTATAGGCGCCATAGACTGATACGAAATTAACTGATAACAGTAACACAATCGTAAGAGCTAATATACACTAATCGTAGATTATTTTTAAGTTTCTACGCTTCACAAGCAACAGATTTCGTCGGCATCTACCCATTGTGCGTCACGTCAGCACCCGACCCATGACTGAGGACATTGGACTGGCAGGTCATTTCAGCCATGTCGTCTCGCCGATGGGGATATATATATAGGTAGTTCAACAAATTCTTAAAATGAAAACCAAGAATTTTCCAAATATTGTTTTTAATTTTTTCGTATTCGATATACTCCACGAGAAGCTCAATACACTTTTCCCACCGATATTTCAGAGCATTTATACCTCTTGAGTAGAATTCCGCGTCTTTGGACTGAAAATAAACATTGACAGCAGCCTTAACCTCTTCATTGCTGGAAAAAGCTTTCCACCGAGACTATTCTTCAAATGTCCGAAGAAGAAATAATTAGAGGGGGCCAGGTCTGGAGAATAGGAAGGTTGCTCAATAAGTTCGAACCTCAGTTGGGCCAGTTTTGCCGATGCTTGCCGCGACTTGTGTGCAGAAGCATTGTCCTGGTTAAACAGGACAGCCATCTTCTGCAGAGCGGGCCGTTTCACAATGAGTTCTTGCTTTAGGCAGTCCAACAGTCTTGAATAATATTCTCCCGTGATCGTTTTACCGCTCTCAAGGTACCCGACCAGAATTATTCCACGTTGGTCCCAAAAAACCGTAGCCATCATCTTTCCGGCCGATGCCGTTGTCCGCACCCTCTTCGGAGGTCTTTCGCCAGGTGCACACCATTGGCGAGATGCTTCTTGGGTCTCGGGAGTGTAGTGATGGACCAAGCTTTCATCGACGGTCACGAATCTGCGCCAAAAATCCGAAGGATTTTTCGACATGTTGGCCAAATTTCGCTGTGAAACGGAAACACGCGCGTCTTTTTGGCCTTGGTTGAGCAAATGCGGCACCCATTTTGCTCTGAGCTTTTTCATCTTTAAGTTCCCGTGCAGGATGAAATGCACACTACCCAAACTGATCCTCAAAGCCTCCGCTATCTCCCTAATATTCACTCGCTTATCTGCGGTAACGATTTTCCGCACTTTTTCCACGTTTTCCTCATCAGTTGGCGTCCTTAACGTAGTTCACCCTCGGTGCTCCTGCGACCTCTTTTTAACTCAATAATCCAGTAATAGATCGCATTCCAAGTTTTGAAATAAAAATGCTTGATAACCACTCGAAACTCTTTTTCTCCATTTTTCAAAATCACGCCGATACGTTGCACGGGAAACGCGATCAAACGAAATCGCAACGGCCAATCACCATTATATTTTGACTGCTAGCAGTCGAAAAGTTGCCGTCTCCAATAGCGGTGAAAGCGCGGTGAAAGCGCCAAAATTCGAATTCTGAAAAGTTAATTTTAAGAACCTGTTGAACTACCTGTATATATATATATTTTTTTTAAATATATATTTATTTGTATAGAAAATATTGTGATGATTTATTAATCATTTACAATACGTTTGCACACTCGGCAGTGCTCGCCTTAATAAAAATGGTAATAAAAAGGTGTCACGTGAAGTTAAGAATCAGTTGTCCGTGTCCTTGCGTGATGGTAGCCCCCGCTCTTATGGATCCGGTGCGAGCGATATATCCTCAAGGTTCCTTGCAAAGTTAAAACGGTGAGATCCATAAGATTCCTCTTCGTGACGCCGAGCCCCAAGAGCGTCCTCGCAGATTCGGAGTCCCATACACCACTCATAGAGATAGTGATGGATCCGAATCTGCGAGGTTTTTGCGGGTAGGGGAGCGCCGCTCTTAGGAACTCGACGTCATATATGGCGATCTTGTCTTGCCGTGCTTTTGCCAGGTCCCGGTTCGGGCCGCAAACCTCGGCATCTAAAACCCAGACCTCGGTAGGTGTTGTTATTACGAGGTCGGGCTTTAGACCCGGTGCGCCCGGTCGACGGAATACTCGCTCACGAACCACCTCATGACCCCTTTCGCGGAGAAGACGCGCCACGCGATCACAGACGTCGTCATGTCTCTTTATGGTTTGTTTGTGTGTTATATCGCACATCTGAGCGACATGAGCCAACGTCTCAGGCGCATGACACCCGTGCCTACAACGTTTGTTGTAGCCCGGGCGTCCCCTGGCCAATCTGGCACGCGTTGGTAGTGCGTTGATCCTGAGCTTTAGTAGGTTTAAATACTCCTTACCAGATAGGTAGGGCATACCCTTAATCCAGTAATGTACAAAGGGCGTTTCGTATGTTTTTTTAAATGTGCCCCATCGAACGTGTTGTGTAGTTGTTGAGACCAGTAATCGGTCTCTTGTGTAGCGGTCTCAATGGAGGTTCCCAAGCGCTCGCAAAGAAGTCTTGTTTTCGCAAGATCTTTTTTAAAGTGCTCGGTGGTTAGCATCCATTGGACCCCAAGGTGCGTGGAGTGTTGTAGTGCTATCAGGCGGGAGAGGCGGATTCTGGGAATGAATGTTTGGAGGCAGGGGATGTCCAGACCGCCGTGTGCTCTGTGCGTGTACAGGTAGGCGTTCGGCACCGAGTTTTCGAGCTTAAGCCATTTCGACTTAACAACCTTTCTGATCTCTTTATCTAGGTCACTAAGGAGTGCGTAAGATGGTCTGGGACCGGAGACCAGTTTATATAGGAGACGGGGAATGAGAAAGTCTTTCAAAAATATGAGTCTTTGGTGGGGTTTAAGGGGAGCTATCGTGAGTCTGTTGAGTAAGTTAAGGAGTATATCCTTGGTGGAGTCAACTCTGCCATTGCTGTCAAAGTCGACTCCAAGATATCTCCATCGATCGCTCATACCTTTAGCTGGCAATTGCCGATCTCCAACGTTAAATTCTGATACGGTATTGATAAAACCTTTACCTTCCTTCCTATTAAATAGGTGGGAGATAGTAAAGCTTTTATTATTATAGCTTCACTGCTATCGTACGCTACACCCCTAGACAAGACCGTTTTTGTTAAAGTGGCTACCCTAAACGACAACTTAGGGAAAAGTTTGCCGAACTGAGGAATATTCCGTGCGTACAAGCACATGTTTGGCATTTAACACTCGACGTAAGACGTGTCAAATATCGCACGCCGCCGGTGCCGCCGCCACAGCCGCGTTCAGCCATTGAAGCGGGAAGAAACCGGAGCACAGCATCAGCGCACCACTGCTGGCTTCTGTTGCCGGGGCCACAAGGTGTGTGATGGCCGATGTTAATGAAGTCGCTGTTGGTGCTGGAAATTGCACACTTAATACTACGAGCGTTTAAATTTTTGAGGTGGGCTCTCGGCATCGCTTAAACATACACGCCTGCTTCCTTTGACTGAGGAGGCTCGAGCCGACAACAATTACCGACAGTGATCAGCCGCCTATCAAGATACAGACGCAGGTTGTCTGTCTTCTCGGAGGGATCTGATAGCTAGCCGACCGTGTAGCCGACGCGCATACTACAGTTCTTCGAAAATGTTGCCCCTGTATGAATATCGGCTTGTGTTGCTTTTGTGGGGCTGTTTATTCGTGTATCGGCCGATGACGTCATTTTTTCTTTTTATATTTTCCTCCACTCTGTTGCGGTCACTTCCACTACATTGTTTCTAATGTAAATATATATTACAACCACTTTCTAAGGGATCCGCTTGCGGCCTACCTCTACTACTAATACTACGCGTCGATGTTGTTCCACCACGACCTACTACTAAAAATACTTTCTGGACTGACTCTCAGTGAGGCTTTAACGTCTATGGGACTGCTTTTCGCATTGCTTAATAGGCGGACCCCCATAAATACAAATCGTTGCAACGGTGGGGCTCGAACCCGCGCGGCTATGGTCTCCTCCGGTCGCGAGGCGCAGACGAATGCACCCACCACGCTATCGGGCTCGACACCCATTTCTTCTACTACTGGTGCAAAGCTTACACAAAGTCACACCCAACTGTAAAAAGACACACTTTATGGCGCCTTTGTTGTAGCCCAGTGGCTCTCCGGCGGTAAAATATCCGTTAATTAAAAATGATTCGGCATTTCTGGTCATATGCGTCTACTTGTCAATATCCATACTACTTTGCTATCAGCGGCGCCTTAGCACTGAATCGACTGAATGGAGTGAATGAAACTACTTTTCGAACAACAACGACTATTGATACGACATGCGACGGCGCATGCTGCAATATGCAAAAAGCACGCCGTGGGGCGTTAAATACGAGTACACAAAAAAATCACCCATAAGTGAGTATCATTGTGGTTAATGAAATCAGACCGAACGAAAAAAACGGTGCCTGGCGAACCGCAAGCTCAAAATCATTTGCAGGCTCCACAAACATGACTTTCGTTGTCTTTTTATTTTACACTGCTTACATGCTCTACATGCTAAGCATTGCTTTTGACTCGTTAGGCAAAATATTCTATTGTGGTGAATAATAGTAAAGCCAGGCATGCTGCTAAAGAGATGGCGAAAAGCGCTCAGTGACGGCGGGAGTGGAAAAAGTTCAACTAAAAAACGTATAGTGCAAAGTGGGCAAACACCATGCTATCGGCTGAAAGCTTGTGAATTATGTTTTCTAGTCAACATTGTTAAGTCTTCGCATGATTTGGTGGTGACGTGGTGTCCTGATTCGTTTAATCGAAAAATTCTTAGAATCAGAGAGTTTACATTTTGTCGTTTCCTGTTTCGGCACAACGAGCAATACGATTATATATCTGCTGCCGCTCTAAGCGCCCTTGATATAAAATGGTGACATGTGTATTTAGGTATACATGTCAAGCGAACAATAATTCAATCAATATATATATACATATATATATAATATTGTGATGATTTATTAATCATTTACAATACGTTTGCACACTCGGCAGTGCTCGCCTATATATATATATATATATATATATATATATATATATATCAGCAATTCACTGCAACATGACGTCATTTCTAGATCCGCTGTTTTTCGATTTTCGCTGCTCTCTTGGTGTGTGCAACGGTTCACCTGTGTGTTTCTATTGTGCGGTCGTGGTTTACTTCTCACTTCTGTCACGTTGCTAGGCAGTTCACGTTGAACTGCCTGGTTCTGTGACGGACTTCTTGTTTGCACTGTGCCTACCCTCCACTGTTCCGGCTGTTTCCGGCTTCGCTACTTTTGACACACCGTAAACTCCGTGGCACGTGTGGCTTGTAATAAAACGGCGGATGGATTGGAATTTGCGTCGGCTCGCATAAATGTGATACGGCGGGATATGTGAAATGTTTCCACATTCTGCTTCCGGAGTGCTGCTGTTACTGCAGTCGCTCGTCGCGCGTCCGTGAGTTGCAAGCAAAAGCCTCCCTCTGAGTCGCAGGCCAATTCTCTCCCACGAACAGCACGAACTGTCTGCTCTTCGTGGGGGCAGACCTCCATCAGTGTCAATTGGATTTGCTTCGTCGGCCTGTAATGAAATTAAACGATAGAAATCCAATGCCGACGTCACGCCGCCGACGGACCAGCCTTTCGAAATTAGCGCGTTC
Source organism: Dermanyssus gallinae (assembly GCA_003439945.1). Classification (NCBI taxonomy): domain Eukaryota; kingdom Metazoa; phylum Arthropoda; class Arachnida; order Mesostigmata; family Dermanyssidae; genus Dermanyssus; species Dermanyssus gallinae. The sequence continues at coordinate 750,658 of QVRM01002457.1, read as the reverse complement.
TCCAGCATTACGAGACCAACTGTGCTGTCGTTCCCTTCCACCCTCTCCGCAACCGCTGTCCAACCGCATCCTGTCTCCAGCAACGGCACGTTCATCAACGACGGAATGGCAGAGAAGAGAGAGAGAGAGAGAGGGATCTCACTTGATCAAGCGCCGTAAAAGCGCCAGCAGGGGACAAGAAGCCATCATTTGTTATGAACAGCTTATTGTCAAGGTCTTGTTCCGGCAGTGGCCGGAGTGACAAAGAGTGGTGAAGAAGCGGGGCGGTTGTGTCTCAAACCTACTACGTTACTGCCACTACTGAGATGTACAATATGATTAAACCTAAACTCAAATCATCATCATCATCCCTTGCAGTACGGCAACTCAACACTACTTACAGCTTATATTCCTCTTTTTGTCAGTTCGCCAAAGCGGAAGATGAACGCACTCTACTCGATTCAAAGCTTTGGTCACACGACACTGTGATAGATTCGTACTTTGGCCGCATCGCACCGATGAAATCGCAGCTGTACGGTGATGTTACTGACGTTCGGCCGTCTTCCACGTCGGTTGATTTGGAGCCTACGGGAGAGAAGATTCGGGCGCTGAATTAAACGTCTCACTTTAGATCAGCTGCCAAAGCAGGCGAAAATCGTGCATTAGAAAGTTCTTATTTGCTATCTAATATTGACATTGTTTTAATGAGTAAGAGATGGTTAAGAGATGATTGTGATGTTAGTTTAGAAACAAATATAAGGTGTTTCCTAAGGGTAAAGACTCGCGTGGCGGGCGGGTGCGGGGCGTCTGCGTCCTCGTCACAAACCATCTATGTGTCGTAAACACAGACGTTAGCTTACCGGGCGATTACATCAGTATGTTGGCTTCGTCGATAAACAAGATGGTTGCCTGCGGTTGTAAAAAGCTAATGGAAGTGACTAGAGGATTTTGTATTATATCTGAGCCCAGACTGGACATTGAAAATTGTCGCTCATTTCTTCGCTGAACATGAATCCCTTTCACCATCACATTAGGTCCTACGGTGGCCGCCACTGACTAAGAAAACAGCTGGGCTTCTCGATAAATTGATTGTCGTGTCAAACGATTTTTCGACACGCGCGCATTGTCCAATGCGCGCCTGTTATTACTTAAAAATTGGTGTTTTTTTTACCCGCCTCACGACTTCAAATATGCCTTTAGAAGGTTTTCGTTCAACTCCGACAGACCATTGAAGCGAGATGGCTCGCCCAAGTCGGACTTGTTTTTTCAACAAGCTATAATTAGGCAGCCCTCTCTGCGATCCCGCTTTTCTTGAATGCAACGCAAATGTGTCCGCACTTTCGCAGAATCGGAAAATCAGACGGCGAGGGAGCTGCTGCATTTGGCCCCACGAAAAGTTAATTTGCCTGATAAGCCCTGTGTCTAGACGGAAAAGGCAACAGCAAGTTTTTAGTGTAGATAAAGCCTGTGGCCAGAATGGCAAGTACGCATAGCCAAGCCACACATCCCGAGTCAAAAAAACAACCTAGTAAAAAACGAAAGTTTATTAAAAAGCATAACATCTAGATACCAGAGCAAGATGGCTTAGTGGCAAAAGTGTTTGCTTTGTATTCGGGAGGACTTGGTTCGAGACCCAGACCGGCCACTCTTAAATTGGTTTGCATGGTTTCCAATTTAGACAAGGTGCTTCTGTTATAGAAGAAACCCAAGCTTCCGCCTATGTGCACTGACAATATGAATGACATCCAACGCAAGCAAAAGGCAAATAGCCGGATTGAGGACATTTATAAATGATAATCATAAATATAAATATGTTGTTATGACCTACGTTGAAGCTTTCACGTTCAGAAGCTTAAAAATTTGCCAAGACGTTTCCGCCCCTCCATCTAATGGGAATAAAATATTTTCCTGCTGAGTTCTATCAAACCTCGATGAATATGTACCTATGTTTTTTATACACTCTTGCTAAAGCAAGCCAAAATGCTAGAACATACGCATGCCTTCGGTTTTAATATGGCTGTCGAAAAACCTTAGTTCACTCGGCAACAGCGTGACGCAGCACCATTATTGTGTTGGTGATCTCACCACTTTGGTATGAAAATGATGGGCATTTAATTTGCTATTGCCTGAGAGTAGTTTCTTGGGCGTAATTTTTTGGTCGTAATGGTTATAGTTTACGGTTCTGCACGTGAAAACGTACACGTTAGACATAATAACATGTCGATTTGTTATGACTCTCCACAATCTGGCTATTTGCCGTTCGCTAGCTTGCGTCGGGTGTCATTTAAATTATGCAGAATTTGTCGCCGAACATTCCGATATGATCGATTCCTTCATGCGCTGACGTTGGCCTCCCGCAAGCGTGGAGTTTGCACAACTATATAGGAAAAACAAAGGCAGAATAATTACTTTTATAAATTTCATTCTCACTCCTAAACAAGACGTTTCTGCCCGCTTCTTTCAGTGAGAAAAAAATATTTTCTTCCCGAGTTCTACCAGACTTTAAAAAAGTGTATATATATATACTTGCTAAGGCTGACATTTCCCTCGTTCGTCAAAGGATTACCGCTGATGATGAGAACCGGCGTTTGGACACCGGCAACGTGAGAAAGAACGGGTCGAGGCTTTGGCCTCCCGTGAGACATGGCGTCGATAAACGGCGCGGCCTATCTTGATTGCAGGCTTGTGCTAAAAACGTAGCGGTAAGATGGAAAATTCCACGATCGAGCAAATTGGCCACGCATTTTATATCTACGGTGAATTTGTGCTTTGGGGATTTGTTTAACTTGCCCCAATCGGGCGCAACCCTGCATTGTAGCAAAGCTGACAAATATATATATATATATGTATATATATATATAAGGTCAATCATAACGGTATGCACTTATTTTAAGGTTTGGTAGAACTTGACAAGAACGTTTTTGTCCTAATGGAAGGAGGGACGGAAACGTCGTGTTTAGAAACGAGGACACAGTTTAAAAAAGTAGTTATTCTTTCTTTTATTCTCCCGCATAGCTGTGCAAAAATGACGTTTGCGGGAGAACCCAATGCAGGAAGGAATCGATCATATCGGCGTGTTCGGCGAGCCGCATAATCTGAATGACACCCAACGAAAACTAGCGAAAGTCGAATTGCCGGATTAAGGAAAGTCATAAAAAGTCGATATGTTGTTATGTTTTACGTTGAAAATTTGACGTTCAGAACCGTAAAATTTTGCCATTACGTCCAAAAAAACTAACTATTATCCTCAAGCAATAGCAAATTTTATGCCCTTTATTTTTGTACTAAAATGACGGCGCTGCCTTACGTAGTCCCCGAGTAACTAAGCTTTTTCGACAACCATGTTGAAAGTGAAGGCATGCATACTTGCTAACACTTTGGCCTGCTTCAGCAAATAAACCACTCGCGCTTGTTCAAACCGCCAATCTTTAAACTGCCCAATCAGCGTCAACTGCGTTGAATATACGGGCGACCAGATCTTCACGAGGCTCAACAGAGGTTTAGTAAATGACACTCTTCAGGTAGCTTCACAAAAAAAGGTCGAAACTTGTTACACCGATCGAGGTGGCCAAGCAATCGGTCCGCCTCGGCCAATCCACCGAATCGCGAATGTTTCGTTTAGAAATTCCCGAACCGTAGCAGAGTTGTGTGGCATACTGAAACCACATTCTCACACGAACGCTTTCCGGGAGGCCTTCCAGCAGTAACGTATGGGTCAAGAACGTGCGATACGCAGCTGCATCTAATCTAGAGGGAAGCATGTGGGAGCCTATAAGGTAGTCCTCCACTATGCCTGCCCAGACACTCACCGAGGAGCGATTCTAGCGACTACGATCGCGGGTCATATGCGGGTTCCCGTAGGTTCATCAATGAGTGTTGTGGCCATTAAACGCACCATCATGGCTAAACGAAGCCTGTTCGTAAACGGAACAAGCGCAGGGAACCTATTACGTATGTTCACCTTCCCTAAAAACGGTCTAAGAACGTAGCTAGATAGTAACTGGGCCGTAGAATTCGAATTCGCTAAGACCGGTTTGGGTGCAGTCCTTCGTCGACCAGTGTCCTTTGTACAGCAGCGAAACTAACTCCGGCATACGCAGACAACTGCACAATGCTCGCAGAAGGTCGCTCGGTTAGCTATTGAAGAATGCGCTGCTTCGCATCTGGCGTTTTCGTCGTCCGTGGCCGTCCAGTGTCGTAGTACCGGCCATGGAACGACCCAGTTTCACAAAACCGACTGTAGATAGCTGCAGCGTTATGCGCATCTCATATAGAAGGTGGATAAGTGTACACACACTTGTCAAGCGAATAAATTAATCAATCAATCATAATTGTAAACGCGCGACTATCAGGTGTCATTAGTTTATTTGGAAAACGCTCTGCGTACAACCGCGTAGCGCGGCTATCGCTCTAAGCGTGTTTTACCATAAATGCAGGGCATGTCAACTCTTCTTCTGCATTTGTAAACCGGTTCATCGCGAAATCATATTACGGCAGTTTGCGATGAAATGACACGATGTTTGTATGATGACACGAACCCAACGCTTCGCTTTCTATTGCGAAGTTGGCTTGTCATCTGCTCCCGCATTGACGGCTTTTCTTATGCCGCTTCGGTGCCTCGAATGGCACGAACTCCGAATCAAAGCCCGTGCGAACTTCAAATCAAAGCCGTGCGAACTTCGGGTCAAAGGCCGCGTAAAAAAGATGCCCAGGGTAAAATTGTTGGCAAAAAGCCTAGTGTGTTTCTGAACGAGCGCGAGTGGTTTATCATTTGTTGAAGCAGGTCTCAGAAGTGCTAACAAGTATGAGATGCCTCCACTTTCGAAATGACTGTCGAACAGGCTTCGTTACTCGGCAGCTACGTGACGCAGCAGCATCACTTTAGTTAGGAAAACAACTAAGCTTTAGAATTGCTCTCGCCAAATACACCAGTATGATCGGTTCCGTTACGCGTTGACTGGTCCTCCCGTAAACGTGGATTTTGCACAACCATGTAGAAGAAAAAGATAGAATAGCTACTCTTATAAATTTCAGCCTCACTCGTAAACAAGACGTTTCCGCCCCTCTTTCCATTGGGAAAAAATATTTTCCTGCTGAGTTCTACCGAACTTTAAAATCAGTACTTACGGTTATGATAGACTTGGTGTATGCAGAGCTTGCCAATACGTGTTTTCGATTGAAAAAACACAGGGGAAAAACAACGTTTTTGCGCGGGCTTCGAAATACGCTGAACTCAACGGCAACATGCCATTGTTGTAAAAATATTACCCTTTAGAGACCCTTTAACGATTTTTAACAGGGTTTAAACAGGCAGATCTGCATTAGAAATGAATTGAACTTCTAACTTGAAGTTGGAGTAGTAAACGGACGAACTTCTAGTGAAGATGTGAAATAGAGTGAGAATAAATTACAATAAACCGGAAGACTTATGGCTCCGCGCGCGGGTTTACGAGTCTGGGTGGCTTAAAAAGGAGCCGCACATAACGATAAAAACAAAACTCCGCAGTGTATCTGAGGATCTAGAGGGAGAATACGAAAGTAAATAATTCATAGTTAGGCAAAGGACGGATGCAAAGATGAGAGTTTAAACTCCAGCAGCCTTTTATTCCTTTATCTCTCTCTCTCTTTATATATATATATATATATAAATTTAAAACTGAAGAAAATACGTCGGGCTACCATGCATTGTGCTCAGGTATTTGTGACCCACAACCACATTACCGCCTCCCTAAACTAGCTGAAATGTTTCCCGCAAAAGGTAGCAGCTAATGCAAAGAAAACTAATATAGCATCTGTTCAAATTGGATATCCTATACGGCGGAAGCCTCGCCAAGGAACGCGGTCAAGAGAGGCTGAAACGTATCTATTACGAGCTGCCGTAGATCTCTGACAAAACCGTATCGGTAGACCTAGAGAACACGCTCGAAACAAAACGTATGCATCAACGGCCAAACGCTCCAATGTTAACTACTTTGAGATTTTTCTTCGAAAACGAGTTATATCACTAATAGTTGCCCTGATTCTGTACATAGTAACTCAAAACATAAAACCAGACAGGACAGAAATGACGGAGTCTGGCCTCTTTTGGCCAGTACGGCTGGATGGTCCAACCACGCACTACACCGTACACGCATCATGGCGCAGTTCAAATCAGTACTAACCGAGCACGTCCAATGGCCACAGGGTCATCGCCAACGTGATTCAAATCAATCCTAACCGACCACGTCCAACGGCCAGAGCGTTCGCGCCAAACCTCAACGTAGGCCAAACGGTCCCAACCGGTTCACCGGCCGATACATGTCTCTCCATCAGGCAGCAGAGCACGGCCACAGCTTTTCGCGCCAAAACCCCAACGTCCCCGCCTGGTACAAACAATCACCGGCCGATGACGGCAGAGGTCGTCGTCTTGAGCCCTCATCCGAGCTCATTAAGCTCTAATTAACCTGTATTCCTACACGAAACAAGCACAAACTGTTGTGAATTTCGACCGATTTGAGAGCGGAGTTTGACACCCTTGGGAGTGCCAGCACGCCGCGATTCCTCGTGAACTAATAAATAGACCGATGGAGGATGGCTAAAAGTCATTCTCTTCTAGGCCGTGCAACGCATCAGACGCACCCTCTCTCTGGTTGTGTGTCGTCGTTCATTGGCTTCTAGGCATCTCGTGTTGTAGCTGCCGTTTTGCTGAGTTCCCTACATCCCCAGTTCACTCAGCGTAGCAGCATCGTTACATTTGGTCGCAGCGTCGTTAAAGTATTAGGACAAAGATAGAAATTCCAAGGTATCAAAGGGTGCCAAGCGACGGCCACCGCTCGTCAGCCGGCTGCGTGTTCCCCAAACGCATCCGTTTTAGAGGTAATCGTCAACTTTGAAAAAGGAAGAGCACCGTTTGTCTAGAATATAACTCGGATTACAATAAATCAAAATATAGACGATGATGTAAGATTTGCGGGTATACAAATCAATTTAGCAAATTTCTTATCGAGTCTATTTCCAACCTATTGTACGTATAATATTTTTGTCTTGGGCTGACTCTCAGCCAGAATTTAACGTCCCTGTGGGACTGCTTTCGCATTGCTTCGTAAGAAAATAATAAGAAAAAAACATATCATATGTATTGGATATTCCAGTGCTGCGTACAGGGGCTTTCAGCCTTACGAACTACACGACTATAATGTTGTAATACACATAAGATACTGTAAATAAAACGCACTTAAAAAAAAAAGATGGGCCCCATAAGTACAGATGTGCAACGGTCGCGTTATTATCTACTGACGGTAGGTGCAATCTAATATGCCTACATTTCAACCTTGGATGCCTCAACGGGTGTTTTCCTAGAGCCAATGCCAGCGTCTGATTTCCGCAGCAGTTCTCTTTGTAACAAGATCCCTGACTAATGCATCTACTTGTTCAAAGCCTGGCGTAAGTACTGCTGGAGCTTAAAAACGTAGAAAATGTATGATTGTGGAGTTTAGAAATAGAGGCACCTGGCATTGCACGAATTGAGCTTGACAAAAAAATGGAAAACCGCTATATATATCCGCATTCATTGCATGTTGTAGGAATCGCCTTTATAGCTGGGAGAAAAGGCTAAAGGAAGCCGCGGTTAAAATACATTATTTTTATTTGACAACACTCAAATTATCTACGTAATACGACGCTTTTACATTAAACGCGGCTGTACAAGTTGCAGGCATGTTGCTACGTCAACGGACTGTTCGTTTGTTTGTTTAAATTTGATTACATTTCGGTAGGTTCCGCGCGCGTTTCAGACGCGGCCTACACAGAAGTTCCGTCAATGACCCATGACATTTTCAACATATTTGTAAGTCATATATAAGCATAGAGACTTACTGGCGTTGGCTCTATACAGATGAGCTAACTCTGTCAAAGCATGGGGGTTAATATGCAAATCGAAATCAGGTCTTGCTCCCGGTGTTTTTAGGCGGCCTAGGTGTGCCTGTAGGACGCAGTCATGATGGCAGGACCCGCAATCGTGTCGGCATTGACCCAGGCTGCAAACAGAGTAAGGGCAGTATTGGATAACGGTGGGTGGAAAGTTTAAAACGTTGAACTTCAAAGGCTGACTTGCGAATTGTTGTCTTTATTCGACTCCTCTCCCGATGATAGGGCTAACCGGGCCAGTCGGAAAGAAGTGACTAGCAAGCCTGATTAATAGAGGCCTCTTCGTTGCCAGTAAAGCCAGACTTCGAGCGGTCAATGAGCTAAAGCTTTCGGGAAGACTCTCAGCCAAGATTTAACGTCCACGGAACTGTTTTTCACATTGCTTCATAGACGGACCCCCATACATACAAATGTGTAACGGTGGGGCTCGAACCCGCGCACCTAGGTGTCTCCTACGGTTGCGAGGCGCAAACTTAAGCCACCACGCCACCGGACAGTGGTCAATGAGCTGGAGCTTGGTTATACGCCCTACCCTGTCCGCGAATTGTGACTCGTTTGGCCGACGAGACGAGACGATCCGCATAAGCGCACGATTGCGGCATGTTTGTGTTGACCTAGTCGTGCCCCACCGATGTCGTTATGGTTACCTTGTGGACGCGTTGGCCCACCATGGCCCGTCATGCGCCTTGAGTGCAGGCCGACGAGCACGGTACACCGCCTTAAATAAGACCTTTAGTCGCGCACTAAAAATCTGCCGGCTTTTCGTGTGTAGTGGAAACCCCGGGTCTATTCAGGGATGATGGAAAACACGACCTGACAGTCTGATTCTGACACCCTTTATGCGTGGCCGCGTGCCTGTTTGGGACGCAACTGTAACCGACCTATTTGACCCTTCGGTGGTGCAGGTGCGGACCGAGCAGGTCATGCTTTCAGGTTAACAAAAGCTAACAAATGCCGAAATTGCACTAGCGTTTAATATCCGCACGAATTTTGTCCGTTGGCGCTCGAGACTATGCGAGCTGCAGACCCCCTTATACTCAAGCTGATTCAGTGCGTGGGTAGAAGCCTTAACCTTTCGACGGCAGATTCAAGGGCATCGGATTTTTTGCGTCAGAGGCTGTTGCTCGACGTTCAACGAGGAACTGCAGCATCTGTTCGGGGCATATTGTTGGAATGGCCTCACTCTGAGTTAGAGAGCCAGTGACCACACGTTCGCGCGGATAAGAATTGTCCACTCTAAAGCTATATACGTAAATACAAACCAAATATGAATAGAATGAAACGGCTATATTTAGAATAAAATGAGGTGTATGACGGGCGTATATATATATATATATATGACTGAAAAAGGGGATTTACTTAGGGCGATAGTCTAATTTTTCAGTTATTAGTTGTCAGTTCGAGTTATATTGTCTATCAGGTTATAGCTCAGTGTTCTCCTTTGCCTTGTGTGTTAGTATCGCCAATAATATGGTATAGGTATTAACTTCTGTTTTCATTATCTTATTTTTCTCTTTTTATCCTCAAACTCTTGTACAATTTTTCATAACGAGGACTTAATCATGTAAATGTATGCAATTCCGTAAATAAATTGTGTCTGAATTGAAAAATTAAGAATATATATGTACGTATTCGGACATCATCAAGTTTAAGGGCGCATTTGAATCGATTCACTTACGGACAACGGTATGAAGCGAGCACAAACATGTCGGTGCTACAATAGCCGTATCAAAAGACCGGGCCAGGTACTGTTTCATTCCTCCGTTTGAGCTGGACATTTTAAGCTGTACGACGAACCCCGTGAATAACAGCCAAAAACAGCAACGGTTAACGGAAATGTGGTTCGCATTAAAGCTGCGATTGACCGACGATTTGCACCGCTAGAGAGGATCTTGTGCTTGGATTTCAGCCCTTGTAGTTACTGGGAACTGCGTCTAAACAAAGTCGTCGAAGTATCGGTGTTTTCTAATGGTACTTTTTCAAGGTCTCTATATTAGGGAGCAGTAGATCTAAAGGTCTAAGTAACTACTCATACACATTAATATTTTTATTTAATAATAGCAATGAAAATTAATGGTATTAATAAGGATCTTCGCGGATTTAGCCCACAAGATATGTAAGGTCAAGTTCAGGGAATACAAATACGCTGGGAGGTCCCTTATAAGGCTAAGGTCCTTATAAACTTTTGTCCCCTGCAGATCATATGTAACAGCCGCAATCCAATTATTTATTGCCATGCTTAGTCATGACACATTTATGAATTCAGCCAGTCAGTTTGTTTTCTGTGCACAAACGAGTGAATGACGGCAACAGCTTTAGGTTGGTATCATCTTCACTTGAACAATGCAGTAAAAAGTGTATTCATACTAAATAGGTTCATACTACTTTAGGGATATTTTTTAACACCTGGTAATGCATATAAACAGAACAGATGCTCGATGGCGCAAGCAAAAGTGGGCTAGTTGACATTTGATCTAAGAAGCCCATATTTACGGGAGAATTCATAAAACCAAACCGTCTAACCCATGTAAACACACCGTTATAACTAAGCGAACAGCTCAGTATGACGAAAAACCTGCATAAAAATGGAAGAGCATGCCCTCGTTTAGAAACCATGCCAGGTTCTTATATATATATATATATATATATATATATATCCCACCCGCATATATTTGTGGCGGCCTGCCGCAAATTACTGAATCACCATAGGATATTCCACCTGATCCACCTTATTGCCCTGATATTGCTCCTTCAGAATATCATTAATGCCGCTTACATTAAAATTCTTGGAGAGATTGCAACTTCAAATGTTTGCAGAGTATTAAAAGCCACCTTGACAGTGAAATTACGTATTGCCTTATTTAGCATCGGTTAATCCATAAATCCCGGAAGGCAGCGTCTCGACGAGCGCGTCCCGTAGTGTCGTTGTGTGCTGGTGCTATATTGTGCTAGAAGCAAATCCTCGAGCGAATACTTTTCAGAAAATCTATTAGCAATCTGATAAGTTCCTGCTTGGCAATGTACGGCGCGTTTTTCCTATTAACCTTTCGGGAAGTTCATAAACGGGCTTCGTATGCGACCGTACGCATGTGGGCGGGTCGTCCGCGGGTTCTCGTCGGAATTATACGCATCGAATGTGTCCTCTTGTGTAAACGAAGCTTCAATTGCAAAAAGCACTTTTTTCTGCAGAACCCAGCGACAGCAGTCTGGTGCAGTGCATGGTCAGTAGAAACTTCTTGCTGAACACGCCGGCTTGCGTAGTTTTTCTATCGAACGACTCATTCTCTTGCAATCGCACATTTTGTAGAGTGACGTCCAGTCACCCACATCGCTATAAATAAATTTAGTAATTCCACGGTCGTCATTCCTAGGCCATTTCCGCCCTCCTTCTCCCATTCTATCAGGAACTATTGTTTTTTTGTTTTTTGATCTTACACCCGCTCAAGCGGCGCCCACACATTTCTAAAGATGAACCCTTATATACCTATACGATTTAGGCATACATACATTACATGAAAAGTATACGGAAATTATTTCACTTGAGCATTGACTGAGAGCGTTCTATTTGTTGCACATGGTAGCCCAATTTGCTCTACCGCTGCAGTGGCACAGTAGAGTGGTGCTGGTGGAGGACGACGGTGATGACGACGGCAGAAAAGCAACAACTACCAGGACTACGAGGAGAGCGTCCGGGACACGAACGTGCAGCAGGGCAGGACGTGCAGCCAGCTCGTCTTGTTGGTTTTTCCCGCCGTTGAAGATTTTGCTTGCGCAGCGTTTTTCCGAGGCGGGGAAAAAAGGCCGTCGTTGTGTCTTGTCGCCATCGCGACCGTTGATGATGTTCCTGTTGTCGTTGTTGTTGTTGTTGTGGTGGTGGTGGTTGTTGTTGTTGTTGTTGTTGTTTAACGGACAACTGGACGGCTCGGTCGAGTTTACACGTGTTTGCCGACTACACGCAAGTACTGGTCAACTGACTATGATGTTCGCTGGCTGGTCAGCTGCTGGTAAAATCGGTCTCTTGGTAATTTTTCTATTTATCTATCTATCAGTATGAATGAATGAGGCGTGCATCTGTGCTTGTGTGTGCGGCGCGCACGCGCGTCTTCACGAGTCTGTATGTTGGATTGTGGGAAGGTGGGAGCGTCTGCCACTGGCGCTGTTGCTGATTCTTCTTCTGATACGCTCTTTCTCATGACAGCACCAGCAACAGCAGCTGTTGTTGCTTTGGGATGAGACGTGAGTACCAGCCGTTGGCAGAGCACGGCAGAGAAACAGGCCGTTGGGGCTTGAGCGCAGTTGGATGAGATAGGGAATTGGGCGCTGTTGGACGAGGTGAGGTAGAGGGGTGGGCTGCGGGGTGGTGTGGGTCGGAGTTGAGGGATGCACCTCAAGAATACGCTACAGGAGGAGACTGGTGGTGGTCTTAATTTTGTCAAAGCAGCTCCCGCGGCGGCGGCAGCAGCAGCGTCTGCAGTCATGGCAGTGGCACGGACAGGACAGCGGGTGAGGCAACGGCGGCGGCGGTTATGGCAGGCGGTGATGAAGGGGGGGAGGCGGGATGGGACGGCTGTCCCATTCCCTTTCGGCTGTCGTCGCCCCCGTGCTCCTCGTTTTCAGGACGTCAACGGCGTTACTGCAGTTGCTATTGTCGTCGTTGTTGTTGTTGCTGTTGTTGTTGTTGTCCTTTTCAGGACGTCGCTGCCGTCATGTTGTCGTTGTCAGGATTTCGTCGTCGCCGTCGTGGCCGCTAGCGACAACAGCAGGTGCTATGGCGTGGTGCATGTGCGTGTCTTATTCTCCCTCAGCCCTCTGTGTGCCGACGAGAGCTAGAAGACGACCCAACAGGACATCGGCTGGCATCGCAGTACCACCGCAGTGGCTGCGTGTGTCAACGACTGAGTCGAAGACAACGAACACAACGAAACAGTATGAAGGGCGAGTGGGTGGGTCGCAGCCAGCGCGCTACACAATCGTCAAGCAGTCAACAGGCAAACCGGCGCAGACGAAAATGAAGAAGGAGGAAAAATCGAAAAAGAGAAAACGAACCCCCTCCTACAGGGGGTTCGTTTTCTCTTCTCTTTTTTCTCTCCTACAGGCGAATCGGCGGGCAGGCGACACAACGACACACACACACACACAGGCATATAGGCACATAGACATGCGACGACAGGCTACAAACATCCAGCAAGCAGGTTTTTTTCCACGCACTTTCTCTTTTGCTCTCGCTACACGCACTCTTGCGTTTGCTCTCTCTCTCTCTCTCTCTCTCTCTCTCTCGCTTGCTTCCGTCGAGACCGATTCAGCAGAAGGCAGATACAACATCGCAATTTCGATAAACTCATAGCAGAATTATATTATACGTTGATGTCGTCGTAATCAGCAGCATCTGTACGGCGTTCTGGTTGAGGTTAGCTTAGTCGTCGTCGTCGTCGTCGACATCATCATCAGCAGCAGCAGCAACAGCAGCAGCATCATCATCAATATAATCAAGAAACATCATCACAGAATACGCGAAAAGCACACATAACCATAAATTATGAATGACAACATGGGCACTGGCCGTTAGCTATGACGGCTGATTATCTAACAGGAAAATCGAGATATCCTCTGAGGGCTTAAAACAGCAAACAATACAACGCAGCAAAAGTTATTGCAGTTTTTTAATTTTAACGCCTAGCATTTCTAACCATTAGAATTCCTAACGTAATCAATATTACAGCAGGCATTCAACCCTACTCGAGTGTAGCGACCTTGACCCTGTTTGTTGTAAACGCAGCTCTATTACCCAAAGTTGCGGCCGACGACCCTTATGGGAAGAGCCTGTGATGTTTTTTTTTCGGAATTGACAGCTTTATTTTATAGTCGATCTTTGGTCTCATTATTGTAAATTTCCCCGCTGAGACTGGTTTTGATTAGGGTCGTGTTTAATAAGAGTGTCTGCTCGATGTGAAACTTACTTCTTACGCGTGGGGCGTCATCAATTCACTACAACAACCGTTCGCACCCATACCGTTCATCTCTGCGCCCACCGTACTTCCAACCAACTTCTCTTTGTGTTATTTCTGCTTGCTATTACTATGTGTTACTTACATTATTAGCACGATTACTACGACAGCCTTTGCTCTTTGACATGCCTTCGAGAGACACGCCCAAATCGATTGGCCGGTTCGACCAATTGAATTAGCTAACAGGTGTTATACAGTGACAACCGCTCTATAGGAGTGTCACTCGTTACTCTACTACATCAAAGTTGTTCTGCTCTTGCTGCGTTCGTGCCACGACTCGCTTTGGTCTCAACTTCCGCTTTATAGGGCTAGCTTTACAAAATAAGCAGGCTCAAATGGTTATCGATTGTAAGTGAATCGATCATTTGTTCAACATATAAAATCGATCATAGAAATCGCACCCACCACAACTACTGCACATCGACAAGCAATGCTATATATATATATATATATATAGGCGTGTGATCTAGGTATAATTGGTATTACAAATGTTGTGCTTCGTATACGAGGACACACTAAGTTTTTGATAGTATTTATCTACATGTTTTTAGACATAGTTGTTGTAAGTTGTGTTGTACTAGTGGACTACTTCGTTTGTGTGTTATATTTGCAAGTTTGTTGCCTCATGTGGTGTTCGGCGTTCTAACAAACGCACCAATTGCTGCTTTGAAGTTCCTGTGTAAATCATTAACCACTGTAATATCATTGTGTGTAAAGTGCTTATACAAAGCACTCCTTGGACTTTGTCGAGAGTAATTATCTGCTTTGTTGTTTGATTCATATTTTTTTAACTATTTTTATTTACCGAGAACTTAAGCGTTGTGAAATGCAGTTCCGTGAATAAACCACGTTTGAAATTGAAATTGAATTAAAAAAAAAAAAAAAAAAAAAAATATATATATATATATATATATATATATATATATATGGGCGGTTCCGATCATAGTTGTCCTTGTTTTTATCTTTGTCTTTTTGCCCTGCGTGGGAGCACCTACGTCTCAAAGACGTTGCCTCTCAAGTGCCAAGATCCTAGGGAATCCAGAATGGTCCTCCATCGTACGCTGTAGAAAATGTTTTTAACGTAGCAATCAAGAGGAGTGACCTTGCACCTGCCATCTAATTCATTGCTGTTAGCACCTCACCTATTGTTTAGCAATAATTTTAAGTATTTCCTCCATTTTGACTACATATCTTGTCAGCGCGCTCAGCAGGCATATATGCCGATATTCCTCGTTTTCATTAGGGATGAGGACGACTGCAGTTCGTTTCTAAGATAGCCGAAAAGGCTATCGTTCAGCATTGTATAAAAACCTGGACCAGTATTGCGAGGTACTCCCTAAAAAGGCATGTTTCCATAAATAGTCCTTCCAAAATGCGCGTGTGTCGGGGACAACTTAGAAAGGACTACCTTGGTTTCTTATCATCACTGCATTTATTTCTGTCATATCGAGCATGTATACCACATTGACACCTATACAGTTATCAGCCGCTCTCGGCATGTTATTCGCGAGATGCAGTTTAGTGATCTCTTCGCAAGGGACAGTCAGGCAGACGCATGAGACTTCGTACACGCTTGAAAGTACAGTCAACAGACGCACTCCGTATGTTTCCCGTGGAAGTTCGTATTCGAACAGACCAGTTGATTAGGGCCATGAACAGTGAGTATCTGGTAAAGGCGTGGCGGACAGTCGCCGGACGTCGCCGACCTCTCCATAAAGGAAGACTAGGGCTGTGTACACTGTCTCGACAATGTCCGCAGTAAAGGTCGTCCTAGTACAATCAAGCCGAAGTCCCTGATACCGGAAAGAGTTGATGAATTTCAAGGATTGACCGCAACGTATAACGTCATTGGCAGCAAATCGACCCCCTCTTCTGAGTTTCTGAGGTCTTCCGTTCTGCTCTTTTGAGCAGTCGAATTTTCTCCTGCGTAGCGTATTCACGTTTGTGGTCATAACATAACTTTATATAAGCTTTTCTACTATTGAAGTAGTCAAGCATGCGTCTGGTGAGCAGCAGCGGTGGTGAGAGTGCCTTTACCCTCACTTGGTGCAAGAACTACTACGGTCGTAATCTCTGGCCCGGTCTCTTGCACCTGATTGCACTTTTTATGGTTTTTTTCTAAAAGTTCATAACAAGTTCACATCACGGCCCACCTGGAAGTTATCCACCGCTAAAACTAAACGGTTTATATGTCTCGTGGCAACCAGGGTTTTCCACGAGGATCGCTCTGCTGTTTCGCCCAAATATCAGGAATATTTGCAACTGCTGACACCAGGAGGTGCTTCCTTGCAACCACTTTGAAAACATCGAAGCTTTTAACGTCGACAAGGTTGTCAGGTTGAGACCAGAACTCACCGTGTCAGTGGCCTTTGCTGAGTCAGGATTTGGGGAGAGGTAGTAGTGACTATGTGCACCCTTATAGACGAGAGGCCTACATAGAAATCGTTCGTCCTCACACATTGCACTTTTAAACGTTTATGTAGGTGGATTGATAATCCAGCACGGCCTTTCGCAGGTAGAACTGCCAGCTGGTGGAACCCTCGCATATTATCGATGTTCAGTTCCTCCCGCTGGTAAGTCTCCGTACGAATGCAACGTCCACCGACGGAAGCATGGCAACAGGCGCTAAGCCTAATGTTTCTCTTAGTCTTTCACAATTACAAAGAAGCAGTCGCAGAGACCTGGTAGTTTCCGCGTTAGGATCTCTGGATCTGTTCAGTCACTTGCGAAGAGCCGGACCGCCAAACAGGGTATCTTTAGGCTTGAATTCACTCTTGCTGCACTTCGCGTGTGTCGCCCAGCACTATACAGAATACGGCATCATTCTCCTAAGCCCGCATTTTAAATACAGCCTTCCCATAAATGATCCTGTCGACGAGCCATGCGTCAAAGCCAAGCTGACTGTTGGCCGCCAGA
This sequence comes from Dermanyssus gallinae, assembly GCA_003439945.1. Taxonomy (NCBI): domain Eukaryota; kingdom Metazoa; phylum Arthropoda; class Arachnida; order Mesostigmata; family Dermanyssidae; genus Dermanyssus; species Dermanyssus gallinae. The sequence goes on along the minus strand of QVRM01002457.1, from coordinate 733,853 downwards.
AGTGCTACTTTCAGCGCGCTGAACCTGCCTGGCCCAGCATTCGCTTCAAGATCTCCCACTCCATCAGCTGCGCTGCCCTTCTGCACACGAAGCTTTGTTGTGCCGCTACGCCTTCGTTGGACGGTGACAAAACCATTGTTATCCTCCTCGCCTTTCGTCACCTCTGCGGTAGTCTTCGTTGGGGGTTGTGGCCGCTGCCGTTTCCCTTGCCGTTGGCGTGTTGTCATCCATCGGATCATTTGTTCTGAAGGTAGCGGCGATGTGTTAAGCTCAGCTGCTGTAGCGCTGCGCTTGGCACCGAAGTGGCTGCCCTTGCCGTTCTCTTTGGTGGCTTTGTTGATACAAGCTGACCCCGCCTTTCGTCAGCCGTGCCTCTAGACAACCCCCATGAAACACGGTCAAACAGCCCTGGTTACAAATAATCAGTTGTTCTCCCGTTTTAAACGGGAGCAAACACTCTGAGCATTGGAACGTCACGCAATAGACAAAAAACTGCCTCGGTTTAGTGTTTGTTCAAGGACACCGTAGGGGTGTTTGTTTTTGAACCCCTTACTACCCTGTACGATTTTCTCCAGGGGTCGACTTCGACCGTTTTGAGGGGCTTCTTCCAGCACCTTGTTTTGCTGACAGTTATGGCTCATTTAAGTTGGGCCCGGTTCCTCCTATATTCTAGCAATGCTTGAGTGCGTACGTCTTCCGCTCAGTTTTTTTATTTTAGAGCTCGCCTCACTTTGCGGCACTGTTTACGATTGTCCGTAATCTCTTGCGACTACCGCGACATCTGGATGGCATATTGACTCGTCTGGGGTGCACTTCGTTGGTAGATGATGGATCGCACATCTTTACGAGGAATGCTTGTAAATCTTCTACAATTCTAGGAGGCATGATTGAGCTATTTTCTTCCCAAACTCCTCCTTAAACCGCACACAGGAATCGCGGATCTTTTTTCATACATGGGTGTCAGACTGCAGCTGCATATGCTATTGTAGGTAATACGTACACCTCAAATGTTTTTGAGTATATATGTGATTCCCTAAGAATGAATGAGCGTGTAATCCAATTCGCTCCCTGTGTTGCTCTTAAAACGGTATCTTTTACGTGTTCTGTGTACTCCATACTCATAACACCGATCTCTGATCAGTTTTTTCGACGCAAAAGGATGGCTACCGATCGGATAATTGTACTCTGCATTTTCTTGACCAAAATTAAATACAACGCACTTTGCCACAGATCGAGCAAGAGAGACCACTTGTAGAACTCATTTACCGTATCCTGAAGTTTTCTGCAGTCCTCAGATGAGTCCGCTTTTCGTATAAATTAACATCATTTGCATAAATCTTGTATTGCACGTTTTTGGGAACAATATACGTCGGCGAATTGATGTAAAGGATAAACATAAGTGGCCCAAGAATGGTTGTTTGAGAGGAACCGGAGGTGGCTCTAGCTTTCTCAGACAGAGCATCGTACATGAAAGGTCCGCTCACGTAAGAAGTCATGTAGTCCTTGTAGTGTCCACCACCCCCATGACCGGCCGGTGACCGTCACGAGGTCGCTAGGCTCTCTCTCAAGCAACACACGTCCTCTGCCTGGCTCGCGCCAATGACTACTAACTCATTTATTCTCATGCCTCCTTATATACTCACAGATTGCCCGCGCATTTAGTGGCTTCCCGCGTCTTCGCTGTTGGGGTGCCGGCATCTTCTAATTGGCGCCATGTATTTAGCTTGCTTCGGCATTGCCGCTAACCGACGCCGTCTATGCCCGCGCTGCTTAACGGACACTGCTATCCTACATTCTCCTTCCTTCGCAGGCTAGTTTTGAATTCTATCCCGTCTTTACTCACGAACTCCCGTAAATGGCTTGGTGCGCGTCTAACCCGCCGTGGACGTCCTTCAGAGCGGTGCGCTGTCGTCTTCATGTTCATCATGTGGCGCACCCGGCGGCGGCTGGCCTACGTATACTGACCCAGTCGCCGGGCACGACCACACGAACCTGGTTCCGACTGCCGTTCTTCTCCCGTCTGCGTGCTCCTTCGGTTCGTCCACTCGCGCTCGCTCATCCTCATGTGCATCCTCCGCCGCCTCCAGGCATTCGCCGTTGGCCCAACGATCCCAGCGTGGCCGCTCCTCCACGCCGATCGCCTGCACATTCTGCCGCGTTCGTACACTTCCGGCCGAAATGGCCAAACTTGCCACACTTTCGGTTCCTCACTTGTTTTGCCGGGCACATTTCGGCCCCGTACTCGTGCCTCGTCCATCCGCACGCCTGGCATCCATCCGTTCCGTGTTCTCGCCCTGCCGCCAGCCTAGGTCCGCTTCGTTCCGCCGGCCCTCGCTCACCAACTCGTGTCGTGCTGCAATCCATACTGGCCTCCGTGACGCACCTCTCTACGTGTAACGCGGCCGTTAGGGCCTGTTCGACTGTCCTGTGCTCGTGGCTTTTCCATCCGCGCACGATCCACCCTCTCCGCGTTCTTGCCCTGCCGACGGCCTTGGTCCGCTTCTTTCCGGCAGCCCTTCGCTTCGCTTCCCGAACCTCATTCACCTACTCGTTTCCTCCTGCGATCCATCTGGCATCCGTGACGCACCTCTCCTCGTGTAGCGCGGCCGTCCAGTTCGACCCGCAAGGCCTCTTCGAGGAGAAGCTTTTCTCTCACCTGTGGCCTTGTCGCCCAAGAATGAGGTGGCTCCTCAACACTAGGGTTCGAACGTCGAGCTTGCACCTCACCACCAGTCACCGCAGTGCCGCTAAGTCCTCACCGTTGTCTTCACCGGCAACGGCTGCCGAATTCGTGGTCAGCAACGGCTGTTCATTTGTGTTCCTTGAACATCTCCGTTGAACAGCTTCGTCACCATCCTGGCGCCGTCTTCCTCCGGCTCCGTGCTGGTGCCATTTCCTCGACGGTGTTGTTGGCCGGTCCATAGATGGCAGAACCGAAGGTGGGGGTGGCAGACCGGTGGGATTGTTGCGCTGCCTTTCTTTCATTTTTCCGGATCCTGTCGACTGCGCCAGTTGTAGTATCCATTACCCTAACGACCGGACGGGACCGTTACGAGTTCGCTAGTCTTTCGCTCAAACAACACACATCCTCTGCCTGGCTCGCACCAACGACTACTAACTCATTTATTCTCATGCCTCCTTATATACTCACAGATTTCCCGCGCATTTAGTTTTTTTATGTTACGTCAACTCATTCATGACCACTAAGTCGACATAATTATCTGCAGCATGCGTGACACCCGAATCTTGCAGAGGTAGTCCATCATCCCATCGATGGATTTGTGTGAATGTGTTTTCTTATTAGTTCTGCTTTTTCATAACCATCAGAACGCATCATTGACACTAGATAACCGCGATTCTTTTGCACACGTATCTGTGGATTAAGTTTACATAACTGTTTTGAATAACAGCGTGCTTTTCTGAAGATCTTTGTTAAGTGAATGCTTTGTTGATTTGTTGATTTCTGAAACTGGCAAATGTTCTATATATGCGAATTGACCTCACGATCAAGAGCTGCTTGAAGTGCACGCACATAGCCAATTGACACTATGCGGCAGGCTCGCTGTGGCATATGTAGCTGGATACGAAAGCGCACATACTCGATACGTTTGGTGTGCATAGAGTCCGCAAAGAAGTAACCGTTGGGACATCTGATCCAGTTTGTGAGGTCGAAGTTCAGCTTCATGGCGTCGTAATTCTCTTTATTTATGATCCAGCTTTGCTCTTGGCATTTGTTTGGGGGAATTGCAGTCCGTTATGAAGAACTCCACCGACGAATCACTTTGACTGCCAACGCGTGTTGCTTCTATAACATGTTGTTGGAGCCCGTACTCGGCGCAGAGGTTCAGAAATATAGCTTCCTTTGTATTATCGTGGGAGGTTCGTAACACGCCGAGCGTCTCCCAAATATTTTTCTGGCTGATTAAGTAAGTAACGCTCTATGGTTTCCACATTCCACAAGTAATGGAAGATTTTAGTGTTAGAATGTTCATTTGAGTTCTTAGAGTGTCATGTGTGCCAGTAGACAAGAAATAAGCTGTTATAAGCTGCATTGTGCGGTCATTGACATTACCCGCCACAAACTCAGAGTTGCAAAGCGGTACGTCAGCCTCAGAGCATGCCAGCTTTCTTCGGACGAGGATTACGACTTCACCGCCTCGTGAGTCACGATCCTCTCTGATTACATTAAATATTTCCCCACCGCTGATTCCCGTTGATCAAACCGTTCAGTAAGCGATGTCTCAGTAATCATTGCTACATCTATATGCATACCTTTAATGGAGCTATGTAGGGTTTCTACAGTACCGGGCTTCACAATGGAATTAGCATTGAGATAAATACATCTTTAATTCGTTCTGTATAGTATGTTTACTGCAACTATGGGGTGTGGTTCTCTGTACTGTTCAGCCGCAGGCCGGTCATGCTTTCCGGTAACTTTCTACCTCCAGATCAGATCGCAGCTGACCGTGGAAGAAAGAAAGCCCGAGAGCTCATCTTAAATGAAATTGCCAACATCTGCAACTTCGACGTAGTACTTGTAACCGCCGCTACGCAATCGAAAACGTTTTACGGATACGGGATATACGGTCATGTGTCATGAAATTTTTGTAAAGCTTCTCAGCAAAGACGCTGGAACACATGTTGAAGGTGAAAATTCGCCTGGTGCTGATTTGTGTTCTCACCGTTGGAAGCGGTTGTAATTCCTCAAGGTACTTTCTCATTCAACAGTTGTGTATCGCTTATATATGTCTTTCTTGGTCTTCACTTTAGGACGGGCATTTTATTATTATTATTATGCGCGTTGTATACTGCAATGGAGCCTACCTACTGAACTGCGGCTGTGCGATGTCTTTGCGATGCCACCTCACTGTCGAAGGGCATATATATTCGGCTCACGCTTTGCTCCCCCCTCGGAGAACAAGGCTCTCCAATGGAAATTGTCCAACCTTGTTACCACGGAGCACATAGAAGGATGCAGCGCCGTAATGGCATTTGCGTCTGTCTGAGTAACCACTGAATTATGTTAGACTTTGGTGCGCGCCTCAACGGAAACAGAATAGCGTTCGAATGCAGTAGTAGAGCTGTTTTGCTGAACTGCCCCCCCCCCCCCCCCGTCCTGCAAAAAGATGGTGCATCTGGCAAGACGAGCTATGTCAAGAAAACCGCTAGCAAACAGACAAAGACCACAACGATGGCAAACCACTGGACGAAAAAATATTCAACACATTCATTATAGCCTTACTGGACGTATCATCGAAACGGAACACCTAGCTGTTTATCCTCAGTGTTTGATAATTTAGATTAGATAATCGCCGCGAGCACAATGGTGATTGTTTTCTAGTAGCTTAGTATTTGATTTTGTGTTTCATGTGGTGTGTATAGTGTCCGCGGAGAAGTAACCTTGGGAAAATCTGATCCAGTTTGTGAGATTCATATGGTATCCCCGAAATCTATGTACAGGACATCGTGTGAAAGAACGCGCAGAGTAAATTCGAGATTTTAACTATTCCTCGAAGTTGAACGGACTCAATTGGCTCACACTTACTAACAATCCGGTTTTACTTGGAGACTGCACTCATGTGTGTGTATATATATATATATATATATATATATATATATATATATGATTCAATATTTAAAACGTGATGTTCTAAAGGAACTGCGCATAATACAATGCGTCAGTTCTCATAGAAATAAGAGTGTGTTAGTCAAGAAATACGCACATCAGGCGAAGAAACACAACGCTAAAACGTACGTGCGCCGCCCTAACCATGACGAAACGTGTTACCCCATGTCATGAACAAACGAACGAAACACAATAGCTTTGCTGACTTTATTTTGTAAATAATCGTGGCCCTACACATGCTGTGGCACGTCTCGAAAACATACGGAACAAGGGAGCAAGAGAAAAAGAAACATCACAGGGAATAATTCTGTGAGCAGTGGCAACCCTCAGCAAATAGAGCGAGTCAACCAGAAGGGGATTAAAACTGCATAGAATCCATCCTCTGGCGGAGTCTCTGCGTTGCCTGCTAAATGTGGCTCTTAAAATATCGCTTTGTATTATTTGAGCTCGACACAGAACAACCTCCAACCCACTCCATCATATAAGAACGCCGTAGAAGAGGACTGGCAGGAACAGGGGTTTGAAGACCAAGATCAGGCCGTCCAGGGAAACGCCGATAAGCCGCATGCAATAAAGGGCTGAAATGATGGCGTAGCATTTAGGCTTTATGTATTCTAAATGCACACGTGCGAAATTAGGTCGAGACATTTTGTGGTGTATGCGAGGACTAACTAATTCTGTCCCTGCTAGGCACATTTTCCTGGCGAGGTGCAGCTTTAGCTGAAAATAATGTTCATCATTCTGTAATTAACGACAAAACCAATTGTATTGTAGATTTCACTTGTGAGGCGAGATGAGGCAAGTCCTAACAGACCTTGAAGGCATTCAACCGACGTCGTGTCATCAGCAAAAGCAATCGGCTTGCCTAAGTTATCCCTTAGGATATTCAAGAGAATAAAATTAATAAGAATTAAATACAGAAAGGCCGAGCAGGTAACCCTGCGGGGTGCCGACAGCTATAAATTTACATGAGGACTCGACCGACCCAACCTTTACAGCCTGAATTCTTGAGGTTCGCTACAAGCGGAACCATTCAACTATGCTCGCTAAACACCCAAATACGTGAAACCCTTAAAAAATAAATTAGCGAATAAGACAACTGAAAGCTACAGCAACGTCTAGAAAGACTCCGAGACATTTTAGGTCTAGCTCAAATGGCCATAAGGGGACGAGGGCCAACTCCACAGATCGACCACGGCGGATACCAAATTGATGATATAACAGAAATTCTGAGGATAACGAATGACGCTAAAGCTTAACAGAGCAATTTTATTGAATTTTTGAACACATGGTCAACCGGATATATGAGAAGGCAGCTGGCGGGTTGTGTTTTATCACACTTTCGTTTTTAAAACGGAATCACTAAAGAGGCCTTAAGGTGTATGGGGAATATACGAGAGTTCGCAATTTTTTTATAATAGGGCCGACAGTAAAACGCGCGGCCAATTTTAAACAGTTTCCTCTGAGAGGCAGTCTACACACCATCTAAGCTAAGGGGCGCAACACTCGGCCAGCCTATTGTTGCAAAGTGCCGATTAAGCTTATCACCAATTTATCATAGAATAGAAACAGGGCTATCGGGAGAAATGTTAATGAGAGAGGCAGCTCTACTGAGCGGTTATGTCTATCACATATTTTATTGATACCATTCCTTTCCACGCGCACACACATATATATGTATATATATATATATATATATATATATATATATATATATATATATATATATATATATATATATATATATAAATGTTGAAGGCTGTTCTATTGAGGTGTTATGTCTATCACATGTTGTATCGATAAAAATCGAGGGCTGTCTTGTGTCGCTACGGAACGTGAAACCTATATATATATATATATATATATAGACCTCGTAATAACAACACCGAGAACTGGGTTTTAGATGCCGAGGTTGGCCCGAACCGGCACCTGGCAAAAGCGCGGCAGAACAAGATCACCAAATATGACGTCGAGTTCCTAAGGGCGGCGCTCCCCGACCCGCAAAAACCTCGCAGATTCGGATCCATCACTATCTCTATGAGTGGTGTATGGGACCCCGAATCTGCGAGGACGCTCTTAGGGCTCGGCGTCACGAAGAGGAATCTTATGGATCTTACCGTTTTAACGCTGCAAGGAACCTTGAGGATATACCGCTCGCACCGGGTCCATAAGAGCGGGGGCTACCATCAAGCAAGGACACGGACAGCTGATTCTTAACCTCACGTGACACACGTGATAAATCATTACAATATTTTATATATATATATATGGGAGGCATATTTATCGCCTGTGAACGTGTAGGCTGTTATGTAATCCCTCTTCACCTATGTCACCCACCTCATTCGTCACCAAGCGGCTACAATGCCTGACACAGCACTTGCTTTACCTCGATGTTTATCTATGAGTATTGTCCGGGCATGATGGAGACAGCATAGCGTCACCCGTTGCAGCAAACTTTTGTGCCAGTTTTCCCTGCCGGAAACTGTCGATTTTTCTTGGAGCGAAAGCTGAGACGGTGCTCCCTCAGAGTCCCTTCTCTTGAGGGAGCATAGACGAGTGTCGAGGTCCAGTCTGGCAGCGAAGCGCCTGGTCAGTAAAAAAAAACTACACAGCGGCTGCCAGGTATAATGGCTAGATGCCACCTCAAACTGGGCAGTCGGGATGCTGAATGCGATTTATTCATCGTAGCTAGTCGAGCCCGGTGGCGTCGTGCGTTCGTCTGTGCCTCGCGACCGGAGGAGACACATAGGTGCGCGGGTTCGAGCCCCACCGTTGCACATTTGTATTTATGGGGGTCCGTCTGTGAAGCAATGCGCAAAGCAGTCCCATTGACGTTAAATTTTGGCTGAGAGTCAACCCCGAAAGTATTTTTTATTCGTCGTAGCTAATGGTAGGTCGGTGCTAGGACGCGACACGCTAGCTAAACTAGGTATTATAATCGATTGTGCGGCACGATCATGCTCGGCGGCAGAAGTTAAAACGATTCAAATAGAGAACGAGTTTCGGGAACTGTTTTCGGGGACGCTGGGGCTGGTTAAAGGCGTGCAGCACAGAGTGCGACTTAAGGAGAATGTTAGGCCGGTGCAGCACAAGTCGAGGAGGTTACCGCTCACCGTGGTGACGGCGGTGAAAGCCGAATTAGATAAACAATTGGAGAACGATGTTATTGAGCCAGTTGTTTTCCCTCTACCGCATCTGGACGATTTGCGGGGCCAAGTGGTTTTCAAAGCTAGACGCGCTTTCGGCATATCACCAGGTTGAATTGGATAAAAGGTCACGAGACCTCACAGCGTTTGTAATCCCGTGGGGATCGTTTCGATATAAAAGGGTTTGCTTCGGGTTGGCGTCGGCACCTGCGGCTTTCCAACGATTAATGAAAAACCTGCTACAAGGACTAAAGGGATAGGTCATATATTTAGGTGATATTTTAGTATTTGGAACGTCCAAAGGGGAGCATAATGTAAGGTTACGCATGGTGCTACAATGAATCCAAGAATCAGGAATGACGCTAAATGAAAAGGGTGTTTTGGGAACCAAGGAGATTAACTTCGTCGGGTTTACCATTAACGAACACGGGGTACGACCTAGTGTAGATAACCTGAAAGCAAGTATAGTAGCGGCGGCACTTTTATCCATTTTCGATCCAACAGCACCCACGATAGTGGCGACGGACGCGTCAGGGCACGGATTAAGAGCAGTGCTACTGCAAGAGCAGGACGGAGAAGAGCGGCCAATAGCGTATGCATCGTGCTCGCTAACACCTACACAGCAAAGGTATTCCACGGGAGAGCGGGAGGCATTAGTGAGCGTGTTTGCGATCGAACGGTGGCACACGTTCCTGTGGGGAAGAAGGTTTACGTTACGCACAGACCATCAGGCGCTGATAGCACTACTTAGCTAAAAGGGGGAGGGACGAGCGCCAATGAGGATAGGTCGGTGGGTAGAAAGGCTGAGAAACTACTCATTTGAGGTAAAATTTAGAAGCGGTATAACAAACAATATACCCGACATGCTCTCTCGACTGCCGACAAAAGAAATGTTTGAAGCGTGTGATGGTCAGGATATGATAGTATCAACACTAGAAGAAAAGTAAAGGCCAATACAGTGGGAGGAGGTTGTAAGTTGTTCTTTAGCTGACCCGGACATTCAGAGTGTGAGAAGATGGCTTAGGTTAAAACGGCCTCGACTGGCGCAAGCCGAGCGATGGGCCTCCGTTGTTCATGACCCATCCGAAACGCAGGGCGTACTAATGAGAGGAGATAAAGTAGTTCTGCCGCAGCAACTTCGAAAGAGAGCGTTCCAGATGGCCCACGAGGATGCGCATGAGGGGATGGTGAAAACGAAACATCGACTGCGAAACACGTTCTGGTGGCCGGTCCTGAAAAGACAAAATTGTAGAGGAAGCGGTACGCGGTTGGTGCGCAAGGTTGTGCGCATTACATGACAAGGCAGCGGTGGCTGCCACAGCACTCGTAAGGACGACGCCCTGGCCAGCCCAGCCCTGGACGAGGCTAGCAGTCGACATCCGGACAGCTCATTGGGACCGGAAGCGCGATACGCGGTGGGCGTCATGAGTTACTATTCAAAGTGGGCTGAGGTAAGGTTCATGGCAGAAACAACAGCTCGTCGGATCATTGGCATGTTACACCGGCTCATATACCGTGAAGGCATTCCGGTTAGCATAGTAACGGACAACGGACCCCAGTTCCTGAGCTATGAGTTCGAAGAATTCATGACCGACTTTGGAATTCGACACATACGTACACCCGTGTACCACCCTCAAATGGGTTGGTGGAAAGATTCAATAGGACACTGGGCGGTTTCATCTGGTCGGCCGCCCAAGTGAACGGCGACCGGCGGAGACGCCTGACCGAGATGATCGGCGCACACTACGCAACCGTAGGCAAATCGCCCGCTGATTTACTACATGGACGGTCTATGAGGACGAAACTGGACGCGGATTTCCGGCGAGGAAACACCAATCAGAATGATGAGGATGAGCGAGTGCGAGTGGGGTCAAGACAGAACAAACAAAAGGGTCTGAATACGGAGACCAGTCGCTGCAAATGAAGAGGAGAAGTATGGCCCACCGACAAGAGTAAAAAGACAAGTCGGTGAAGACATGTACGAGTTGGAAGACGGTAGGAGATGGCACAGGAACCGGTTGACGCGTGCCGCCCAACCACAGGTCGCACGGGCAGCGCAGAGGCCAGGCTATCTACAGCGTCCGGATCAAGGTGCACAGCAGAGACCTGAAGAAGAAAGACGAGGTGCGCCAGAAGAACAACCCGAAAACAACAGCGCGCCGTGTGAAGGACGTCCACGGCGAATGAGACGTGCTCGTAACGGTCGTCGTCCGGTCGTTAGGGTGGTGGATACTACATTATATATATATATATATATATATATATATACGCACGCAACCACATCTTTAATTGTATATTGGTCTTAGAGGATATGTATGTATATGTTGAGTTTGGGTTTATATATGTGCCTAATTATATTAGTCGGGTAGAATGGCCGTGCCAATCATCAACTATTTCCGTATTCAAAAAGAGAGCTGTACGATTCGCTCAAGACGCATGCGCATTTCGCTGTTTGCCGACGAGCTTTTAGCTAGCTAGTGTCCACTGATTCTCAATTTAAAAGTGAGGTTTTCCTTGGCAATGGGAAGTGTTTGATATTGCTTACAATTTTAGTGTACACAATGTGATCTGTTTAAAAATTGCTAATTATTATCGCTTGCGCAATAATGCGTTAGCGCTTCTTTAGGATGCTTCTTTATAAGCGTATTATTATTGTACATAACCGGGGGCGTAACCGAAGTGTGGATTACCGATATGACTTAACTCCAACAACTATTACATTTACGGGGTCCATCATTGAGCACACACAGATTTATGGGCACGGCTCGCCACGATCCAGCGTTAAAGCTATAGTATTCACACAATTAATTAATCGAATCTTGAGATTAGGCACTATTATCAGCACGAAATCAACGGAGTGAGCGTGAGTCGAATCGGCGATGCTTATTAAACAAATGCTGCATGATACCAATCCCGACTGTCTTGGAAGAGCTGGAAAGGATAGCCGGCCTTTGTAGTAGTAGCAGTAATAGTAGTAGTAGTAAAAGTTGAGAGTTCAGTGATGTAAAACGAAAGTGTACCGCTGGAATATAGTTATATGATTAAAACCCTAATATTGAAAAAAAAGAAAGAAAAAAAAGTACTTTGAGAGTAGTACGCAAAGTCCTACGAAAGTAGGAGGACTTTGAAAGTCCTACGCATTATTGATAATAATAATCATATGTTTCATCAGTCACCTGCTGTCAACTAGCTGCCAGCGACGCGGATGCCTCACAGGCATTCACGACACCTCTTAACTAAACACAAGGAACACAAATGAAAAACGCCGCCCCATCCCATTCTTCCCCGCTTCCCACACCCCAACAAAAAGACAAATACAAAACGCATTGCTGACGACTTGACGACCATTCAACCGCGCGTTCGAATTTGGCGGGTGTTAGCGGTGCGCTTCCGCTTCCGCCGCCGCCGCTGGCGCGGGCGCCGTCACCCACAAATCAACCACCCACCCACCCACCCACCGACCCAGTCAGTCAGGAAGGAAGGAAAGGAGCGTTTCACCCACCCGCCATCAGCCGGTCGGTCGGTCGGCCGGTCGGCTGGCTGGCCTGGCCGGGCGGCCATCTTGCTTTGCAGCACCATCCGTCGCGTGATCTCTGGCGCGTGAGCGCTATTGAGCATGCGCACCTAAACAAACTCTCTAGTCGCTAGTAGCTGCTGCGGCTGCGATGATGGAATGACTACTCTACTGGCTGCTGAGTGTGAGAGCGAGGAGTGAGTGAGTGTGTATGTTTGTGAGGGACCAACCGACCGACCCAATGAGTAGTCTCCGATGATACTACTACTACTACTACTACTACTACTACTACTACCACGACCAGACGTAGTAGTCTGATGCTTCTTCTTCGCCAGTCCCCGTCTGTAGCAGAGTGAGTGCGTGCGTTTTCGTATATTCGTGTTCTTGATTGAGAAGGAGGCGGCGGCGACGACGAGATTTGGTGATTTTGCGTCGTGTACTCCTTCCTGCCGTTTCCAGCAGCAACAACAACAACAACAGCAACAACAACAACAACAGCAACAACTGCTTGGTGCAGCTTCCGTTGTGGCTGCAGATGCTTGTTATGCTGTTGCTGCTGCTGATGCTGTTGTAGTCGATGTAGTAGTCGGTGTAGTCGGTGTAGTAGTTGTAATCATTGTTGTTGTTGTTATTATTGATGTTGTTGTTTCCGTCGGCATCGTCGTCGTCGTTATTGCCGTTGTTCTGGTTGTTGTGATGTTGGTTGTTGATGTGCATGCGTATACGACGAGAGTACGCGCGTAGAGTTAACTAGGTAAGTAAGTGTGTGTGTGTGTTTTGTTGACGGGTGATGCACGCAAGTGCGGTTACGGGCGAACAACGGGCGGCGAACAACGAACGGACGAGTGTTCGAACGTGGAGGCGTTGGTGGCTTCGGTGTTGGTCGCGCGTCGCTCGGGAGCAGCGTTAATGTTGTCGTTGTTGTTGTTGTTTTTGTTGTTGTCGTGATCATTATCATTACCACCATCACCACCACCACCATCACCAGCATTATCATCATCAACGTCATCGCTGCCGCCCCCGAAGTTGGGCCGTCTTAACCGCTAACTGCTAAGTACTGTTAAACTGTTAGACTGTTGTGCTACAAGACGCCTGATTACGTATGTTGTACGTTTGTATCTATCTGTCTGTCTGGAGGGCGGTTTTGCTGGGTGGCTTTGCTGGTGTGCGGGTGGCGCGGATGATCATGATCACCACCATTACCGCCAACGCCAGCATCACGACCGTAACCGCTAGCCAGCCAGGCAACAGCAATATTGCCGCCGTTGTTTGATTGTTGCTACTATTGTTGCTGTTGCTGTTGTTGTTGTAGTTTGATTGTTGTTGCTGCTGTTGTTGTTGTTGTTGTCCGTAACCGCTAGCCAGCCAGGCAACAGCAATATTGCCGTTGTTTGATTGTTGCTATTGTTGTTGTAGTTTGATTGTTGTTGCTGTTGTTGTTTGATTGTTGTTGCTGTTGTTGCTGTTGTAGTTTGATTATTGCTGTTGTTGTTGTTGCTGTTGTTGTTGTAGTTTGATTATTGTTGTTGTTGCTGCTGCTGCTGCTGCTGCTGTTATAGTTGCAGTTTGTGAGATCGGATCATGTTTGATCATGTACGCAGATATGAAGAGATCGGATCATGTCCTTCGTGAGAATAGGTACTACCGATATAACGGTAGGCAGGCAGGCAGACAATGATGATGATGGGTGGGCAGTTGACCCAGCCATCGACTAAACTCGATAAACCCATCATCGCAAGGATGGCGGCGGTGGGGATAGCACGATAATACGGTTATAGAGGTCGTCATTGTTGTTGTTGTTGTTTTGTTGTTGTCGTTGATGGTATTGCTAATGTTATCTTGATTGCTAGTGTTATCTTGATTGCTAATGTTATCGTTCTGATTGCTAATGTTGTTCTTGTTGTAACAGTTATTGCCGATGTTGTTGTGGTCTCGCGTTGGTTGCCGATATTGTCTATGTTATCGCGTCGTCCGTATTGTTGTTAACGTTATAATCGCTCGTCGTCGTCGTTAGTTTCTGAGTAGCGGTGAGTGCGTATAGCCTTCTTGCTGAGAGTAGAGGCCGTGTGATTTCAATTCTAGGCTATGCTGCTGTTTGTTATTCATACAGCCTATATCTGCTGCTGCTGTATCTTTGTCTGCGCTGTCTGCGTTACCTGCGCACTGCTGATACGCAGGCTCACTTACACCTCAGTCGATCTAGATCTAGCTGGCGTTGTAGTTCAATTAAATAGTGAGTTTAGTCGTTGGCTCGTTCGTTCGTTCGCTCCGAGAAGAAGAAGAATAAGAAAAATAACGTGAACAAGTTCTAGGTTCTTGGTTGTTGTCGATTAGGCAACAACCACAAGCAGAACACAAATGAACAGAACAGAGGCACAACAAGAACAAGAACCAGCCGAACCAACAAAAGTCCTCATCGTCGTCGTCGTCCTAAGCGCAGAATATGCGCAGAGCACGGCGAAACGACAACGCGTGGAGCCGCAGCATTAGCTGTAGAAGTTGTTAACCAGCTAACTAATAAGTTTATTGTGTCGCCTCTCTCGATCGAGCCTGCCTGCCTGCCGGCCGGCCGGTTAGAGCCTGATCTGCCTGTCTGAGTGGAGAAACAACAGTAAGCGCGGCGGGCGGACGCACGATGCACGCATGCAGAGTATTACAACAAAAATAATAATAATAATAACAGTAATAATAATAATAATAATAGTAATAGTATTAGTAATAATAATATTATAATACTAGTAATAGTAATCATAATCATCAGCTAGCCAAGCCAGACAGCCATCTACAGTCTGCCTAGGATAGGTTGTTGTTGGTTAAGCTGCTTGTTTAGTGCTGCGCCGCAAGCGATCTCCAGCTCGCTGTTGTTGTTGTTGTTGTTGCTGTTGTCGTTGTTGTTGTTGTTGCTGTTGCTGCTGTTGCTGTTGTTGTTGCTGCTGCTGCTGCTGACGCCGTATGAGCGAGCTGGGGGCATAGCAAAGTGTGGTGCCGTTAGACGAGTGTTGTTCATAATATCATCATTATTATTATTATCATCATCATCATCATCATCATTGTTATTATTATTATTATCATCATCATTATAACCATCATCATAATCAGCTTGGCCGTCGTCGACGGCGTCGTCATCCTCGCCCTTGTCTAGAGTAATATTGTTCTTATCGCCGACCTCGTCGATGGTCGTGATGATGATGATGATGATGATGATGATGATGTTAATAATGACGGTGGCGATGATGATGATGACGATGATGATGATGATGACGATGATGATGATGATGATGGTGGTGGAGGTGGAGGTGGTGCTGCGACGGCGGCCAGCGTTCGCTGGCCAACAACTGTTCCTTCCGCCGGGCTGCTTGGGATCTGCTCGTATGAGACTGTGACGAGTTGCGTCGCCTAATCGCCCGCCTCTCGCACTAAGCAGTAACGGCGATTATGAATGAGCTCACATCGGCATTATCGAATATATCATCAACTCGTCGTCATGAGATCTCCTCAAAAGCTACAGGAGTTGTTGTTCTCGATGGCGTTGTTGTTGTTGTTGTTGTTGTTGCTGCTACTGCTGTTGCTGTTGTTGTTCTTGATGGCGTTGTTGTTGTTGTTGCTGCTGCTGTTGTTGTTCTCGATGGCGTTGTTGTTGCTACTGCTGCTGCTGTTGTTGTTGTTGTTGTTGCCGTCGTCGTCCTTGCTCTTATTATTAGTTTTATTAATATTATTATTATTACTATTGTGCCTGTTGTTACCACCATCAGTAGTTTATTCACCGCTCGTTCCATACTCGTCTGCTCGATTTGTGTTATCGTGACGACCGCCGCGCCGGGACCACGACCGCTGCGCTTCTATTGCCTGATGTCCCGATGCTAATGAACTCCGTTAATTCGGTGTGCTCTTTTCTCTCTCTCTTGCGCGCTCTCCCCCCTCTCCCCCCTCTCTCTCTCTCTCTCTATATATATATATATATATATATACTCTATCTCGAGATGTTCCCACTTCTGTCGTCGTTACTGAGGACGACGACGACGATGAAAACACATTTTTATTTGTCTTTTTTTTTATTAACAACAACTACACCACCATGTATTGAAGGTCTACTGTCTGGTTTTGGTGTTGTCGTTCGTCTTCCTCTTCCACCAACCACCTCTAGCCTATCTTTGACTTTGAGTCATGGCCGCCGCCGCCACCTCCGCCCGATCCTATTGTTTGTAGTGTTCGAGGGCGCAAAATGACGACAACGTCACAGAATTAGATAGCTACGTTGCGTCGTGGCGACGTCTAGCTACATAGCTGTCATGGTTGCCATGTACCGGGGTGTTGTCGCAGGGGGGTTTGATCGACCGTTGTTGATCGAATTTTCTTTGAGCGATGCTCACTCGAAACAACCATCCACTCGCCGCCGAGAGTCAGTGGCTATGCTGCTGCTGCTGCTGCTGCCGCGAGAACTGTTGGGAAAGCTCTAGATATCTCGACATATCGTCGGTGTGAATATAAAATGAGAATGATACTTGAAACTCACGGTGTTTCCAAGCCGCAAGCTGGAGAGATGGTCTAGAATGAAAGAAAAAAAAAGCAGTCGCTTTTCAAACAAACAATTAAAAACAGTTAGACAGCAACCTCGAGTCCATGACCCTTTGGGACTCTGTTGACTTGTCCTTCTCTGTCCGGGTGAGGGAAGCAGCGAATGCGCAGTGCAGCGGTCGGCACTGCACATCGCCGGCATCGTGCCGCGAATGCGGGTGGACTTTTGTTGATGTCTTAGATATATATATATATATATATATATGACATTAGAAGACATCACGAGTAGAGAGAAGCAATAACGTAAAAATGAAGGATAGAGATATCGAGAGATAAGGTGAGCTAAAGAGAGAGAGGGAGAGAGAGAGAGGAACTATTAGGAAGAGGAGGATGGAGATAATAATGGACAAGCTTGACTCACTTGCGTTCCGTTATATACGGTGTGAGTGCGCATTGTTTTGTCATTTTAAGATTATGATGATGATGATGATTAGTTCTATAACAATCATTTTACTTATATAACTTTGTTATGTTAGAACTTTGAAGTGAACAATAGAGTGAACAATTAGTTTAATTAGTCTTGTTGTTGTTGTTGTTGTTGCGTCTTCTCATTTGACGCTTGCAGTAGCGGTCTGAGCCGCCGACGATGTTCGATTTGCTTAAGTAATGCACCTGGGTCAATTAGTGTGTTTATAAGGCTAATATAGTTAGTGCGAGGCTGTTAATCGTGACTACTCAACGTTGTTGTTGTTGTTGTTGTTATTGTTGTTTTCAAACCGTCAACAGTCTTCTGTTGCTGTTGTTGCTCACATAACAGGTTATGTTACATACATTATACGAGTACGAGTGAAGGTGTTTAGGCAAATCGGCGTGAATGACTAAGAACTTTGATTGTGTGTTTCTATGCTAATTATTTTCTATTACGCTATTACGCATAACGGTGATTTCACGGGGTCGCGTTGTAGATGGCAATGCTCGTAGTTGGCCCCGTGTGTTGAGAGCAACAACGACAACATGGTGTTGCTTGACAAACTGTTATTTTTAATGTTGTGGTTGCTGTTGTTGTTGTTATTGCTACAGTCGCGATTTTTACCACCACTTCATGATGATCTATTATTTGGGCGTTGTTATAATAACCCTCCAGCTGCTCCCGTTCATTCTATTTGTCTCCTTCTAGCTCTTTTTGTCAGTTCGACGTTTTGATGATCTGTTGCATGTCTCTTGGGTACATGCATACATATATATATATATATATATATATATATATATATATATACATATATATATATATATATATATATATATATGTGCGTATGCACATAAGCGCTGTGTGGACCGGATGCTACTAGTGGTGCCGCCGCTGTTGCTGCTGCTGCCGCCAATACCGTTGTTGCTGCTATCGCTAATGACGTTATAAAGGTTGTTGTTGTTGCTGTTGCTGTTGTTGTTGCTGTTGTTGTTGCCGTTGCTGTTGTTGCCGTTGCTGTTGCTGTTGTTGTTGCTGTGATTGTCGTTGTGCTTGGTATTGTTATTGCTGTGCATTTTGTTTTTATTTTTATTGCAGTTCATGTTGTTGTTGCTGCTGCTGCCCTCGTCGTCGCCGTCATTATTGTCATATTTAGGTAGCACTTGTTTCCAGTGATGTTACTGTAGCTAGTGTTACCATAACTACTACAGGTAGGCAGACAGGCAGGCAAGCAACTGCTACGATGACGACGACAACAATGAGATGGAGCTTGAGGTGAAGCTGTTCCAGCTCCCGCTGCTGCTGCTGCGGCTGCAGTGCAAAGCAGAGCGGGCGGAGGATGAGGGCGGCTACACTCTCTATGCCGCCACGACCACCACCACCACCATCAACAGTGACGACGACGACGACAACATTGATGCTGCTGCTGCTGCTGTGGCCAACATCACCATAATTCCCCTCTGGGCCGCCCTGTCACAGACGACGACGACGGCAACAACAACAACAACAACAACAACAACAACAACAACGACGACGACGACAACAACAACAACAATAACAACAACGACGACGACGACAACAACAGCAACGACAACGGCAACAACAACAACAACAACAACAACGACGACGACGACGATAACAACAACAACAACAACAACAATAACAACAACAACAACAACAACAACAACAACAACAACAACAACAACAACAACAACAACAACAACAACAACAACAACAACAACAACAACAACAACAACAACGACGACGACGACGACGACAACAACAACAACAACAGCAACGACAACGGCAACAACAACAACAACAACAACAACAACAACAACAACAACAACAACAACAACAACAACAACAACGACGACGACGACGACAACAACAACAACAGCAACGACAACGGCAACAACAACAACAACAACAACAACAACAACAACGACGACGACGACGACAACAACAACAACAACAACAATAACAACAACAACAACAACGACGACGACGACGACGACAACAACAACAACAGCAACGACAACGGCAACAACAACAACAACAACAACGACGACGACGACGACGGCAACAACAACAACGGTGGTTCAGCGCGCTGCGCGTCTGGTCGTGCTTCCACCATCCGTCGACCGGTCTCGTGGGTGTCGGTCCCGTTCGTCGGTCGCCCGCTCGGTTCCCCTCGCTGTTCCATAAAACCCACCCACCCACCACCCACCCACCACCCGGCCGACCAGCCAGCCATTCCGTGTGCTGGATAACCGCCGCCTCGAGCGCGGCAGGCAGCGGTCCCACCGCTACCACCACCACGGGCTCCACCGCCACCGCCGCCGCTCCGCCACCGCCGGTTGTTACAGCTCTAGCGATGGTGCTGCTTCAGGCGGCAACGGCTACGGCTGTGGCGGCAGCAGCAGCGACTGCAGGAGCGGTGTCCCACCGACATGGCGACGGCGACGCAAGAGACTGGTTGTAGGGCCAGTGGTGATGATGATGGTGGCCGCTGGTGGGTGGGTGAGTGGGTGGGTGGTTGGGTTGGGTGGGTGACGGGGGGGGAGGGGGGGGCAGTCGGCGTTGTATTGTCGTCATTCGTTCTCGTAGCAGTAGTAGTAGTAGCAGTTGTAGTAGTTGTACTACTAGTGCTAGTGATACAGGAGGTTACGGTCGCTACACTACTCCAGGAACCACCGCCGCTGCTCTAGCACAATCTGTGGTAGTAAACAGATGGTGGCGGCGGCAGCGGCGGCGCCGGGGGCACAAGTAGCACCACGGCCACCATTTAGACGACCCCTTCATTGCTGCTGCTGCGGCTGCTGCTGCTGCTACGATGGGGTTCCGTTGCACCAGCAGCAGAACCAGATGCAGCAACCCCCATCACCGCTGTTTCTGCTTTCGCTGCTGCAGCTACCCCCTGTTTCTGCTGCTGCTGCTGCTGACGCTCGTTTTACCCCCGACGCCGACGCCACCGCCATCACCGCTGAACCTCCTGTGTCGTCTTCGTCGTTGCCGCCGCCGCCGCTACCACCCGAGGCTGCGACGGCGACAGCGATGCGATGATGCTGGTAAAGTCGCTGCTGCCAGCAGCAGCTGCGGCGGCGGCGGTTGTTGTTGGTTCGCCTGATAACGGTCCCCCCTTTATCCCCCCCCCCCCCCCAATCCTACGCCCACCAACTTCTGCCTTCTGCCCCCACCACCATCTACCTACCTATCCATCTACCTACCTTCATACTTACCCACCTACCTTCCTACCTACCCAACTACCTATCTACCTATCTACCTTCATACCTACCCACCTAGCTACCTACCTACCTACCCATACATACAACCAGCCAACTGTCCATCTACCCACCTACCTTCACCCCCCCTTCCTCTCTTCCTCGGCAGGTCGTCGCCCATTCGCCTTTCACCCCGCCGCTGCTGCTGCTGCTGCTGCCGCCGCAGCTGCAGCCGCTGCCCACCACCCCGCAGTCTGGCCGTTTCGCTCCCATACCAACCGACCGACCTGCTGGCCTGCCGCCCCCTCTCCCCGTTGCCCTTCGTCGCCTCCCTCACCTTTACCTTCTTCCTGTTGTTGTCGTTGTTGTTGGTGTGTCAGTAGTAATAGTTCCTTCATTGCGTTGTAACCCGCAATCCACCCCACCTTGACGCGTCGTCGTCGGCGGCGGTGGTGGCTGTAGTGGTGGTGTGCTGCTGCTGGTGCTGCTTCGGTCTAGTGGCAGCTGCGACGGCGGTGGCTGGGGCACAACATGTACGCCGGCTGCCCTCTCCCGCCCCCTCCCCCCAACCGCCCGTCGAGATGGTGGTAACCCACGTCACTTGGTCTCCTCCTCGTCGTCGTCGTCATCGTCATTGCCTATGGTTGTTCCCCTTTAGTCTGCGTCAGCGTTCGCTGTTCTCCCCCCCCCTCACTCTTTCTCGCTCTTTCCCTTTGTTGCCCTCCTGGCCGGCCGCGCGCGCAGCCGCGCGAGGTTTGCGTGCCCCTGTCTGGCTGTCTGTCTGTCCGCGCGTGCAGGCGGTTGTACGTCGTGCGTCGTCATCGTCGGCGGGTTGCTGTCTCCTGTTCCTCCTCCTCCTCCTCTTCCACCTCCACGTCTTCCTTCCGATGCTCGTCGTCGTCGTCGTAGTACTGCCGATGTGCTCCGTTGGTCCGTCGGTTCATCTGAGACCGTCTCGCGCTCCGCCGCCGCCGCCGTCGCAGCAGCAGCAGCGTCGCAGTCGTCGCAATCGTCAGGTTAGGGAGGAATAGGAGAGATACAGGCGACAGCGGTGGCGGCGGATTGAATGCCCTGCAGGCTGCTAGGGGTGGTCGGATAGGCGTGGGGCCGGAAAGGGGGCGTCTGCTGAGAGGGTTCTCGCTGTGGTGGTGGTTGTTGTTGTTGTTGCTGTTGTTGCGTTGTGGTGGTGAGGGGAGCCCTGTCTGTCGTTGGGGTGAACAACGAAGCCGCCAGGGGGAGTGGAGAGTGGAGAAGAAGGTGGCCGAGGGAGAGGGTAGAGGAAGCGAAGACAGCTTCGAGACCAGCGCCGCCGCCGCTGCCGTCGCCGCTGCTGCTGCTGCTGATCTCGAAGCGGCGCAGCAGCGCAGCAACTCGAGCAGCGGAATCAGCAGGGAAATCAGCAGCGAGAGCCAGCACAGCCGCGCCAGTCAGCCAGCCAGCTCGCCTGGACCTCTGCCTCCTGTGGGCCTGTTACCCCACCAACCAACCAACCAACCAACCAACAACCAACGACCAACTTCTTCCGACTACCAACCAGGTAACCTACTAACCAACCGCCCGACCAGCGACAAACAGACAGACTGATTGACATCAAGTTGCCGCTGCCTGTAGTCACCACATTGTCGTCGTCTTCGTTGTTGTTGTTGTCGTCGTCGTCGTCTCACCTCCCCGGCCACCTTCACCGTCACCATCAGCACTCTATCACCACCTCCAGAACCGTCACGAGCGTCGTGACTGCCACGACCACGAGCGCAACCGTCATCAGACCGGCCCGGCCTGGCCGATTCCCCACACAGTGGCTCTTTCCGGTTTCTTCCCGGTTGCTTTTCGGTTCGTTTGCTCCTCCAGAGACGGCTGCTGCTGCACGGATTCCATTGTTGATTAAGCTCATCATCGCCACGAATACAGTAACGACGACGACGAACCAAAATCGAATGATGAAACAATGAAAACGCCAACAACAACGGTGACGATAGTGATGACGATGATGATGATGATGAGCGTAAACAGCTGCGTCAGAACCACCACCAGGATCATCATCATCATTACTACAACCACCACCACCACCATCATCATCTCCATCTCCACCAGAATCTGCAGTGGCAACAGCAGACGGCCGCAGGCCAATACTAACTAATCATTGACGTCGGCCGTCTGCCTTCCCCACCGTCCGGCCGCGGGCCCGCCTTGTTGTCGTCATTGTTGTTGTTGTTGTTGTTGTGGTGGCCGTTGTGTGGTCTTTACCCTGCCACTGCGCCCCCCCCCCCCCCCGCCGCAGACTTGCATCAAGTAGCAGTTGCAACAAGAAAAGTAAGACTGTCTCTCGGGATTCCCATTCTCGAGATGTCCGCCCTGATCGGATGAGTGACTTTCTGGCCTTTTTGTTTTCCCTATTGTTGTTGTTGTTGTTGTTGTTGTGTTTGCTGTTATTTGTTTTGTCGCCGTTGTCGGTGCCTTATTATTAGTACTAGTAGTACTAGTAGTAGCAGTTGTAACTGCAACATCATCAGCATCGTCAGCGGCGCTATTACTTGTCTATCGTCAGAGTCACCCTTCATCGGTGGTTCATCGGTGCTCGTCGCGTTATTGGCTGGCTGCTAATGACGTCGAGCGTTTTTTTTTCGGAGAGACCACCTTGAGTAGAGCGCCTAACTGTTGCTATCGGTTGCTTTTGTTATCCTCACCGCGGCCATCGCATTCTTCTTCTACTTCTTCTCTGGCTTCGCCATCGTCGTCGTCGTCGTTTTCTATGTCTTCGTCTTGTTCTTCGTCTTTGCCTTTCACTGTTGCGCGTTACTGTTCGGCGTACGTAAGCTACTCACCATTCTCCACCACCACCACCATCGTTACCACCGCCACCGCCTGTGCTGCAGCGACGAGCGGCACCCTTCATAGCGAATTAGTTCTCCATCATCATCATCATCACCATCGCCGACACCCCTGCCGGCACCCCTGCCGATGACGACGCCGTTGTCTTCGTTAGCGTTAGCGTTGTCGTAGTTGTCGGCTCTGTATTCTAGTCGCTCTTCGTTCGTTTTCTGGCGTTCATCCTGTCCTGTCGTGTCCTGTCCCTAGTGTGTCGGCGGGCCGAGATCGGGGCTGTAGCCGTCAACGTCGTCATCGCCGCCATCATCATCATCAGCTTCAGCATCATCATCAACTTCTTCATCATCATCTTCTTCTTCGTTATCGGGGGTCATCTCTTCGTCTTCACACCGTTCTCTCGATACTCGATAAGTCACTGAGTCCCACCGGAGTTAACGCTTGGGCACGGCTGCAACAGAAGTGACGACGACAACAACAATAAGGACATATCGACAATAGCAGCTAGCAGAAGGCAGCAACAGTTGTGCGTCCATTACGCACCAAACTGCTTCTGCGACGAAGACTACCGCGACCGCGATACTGAGGCGTAAACTTGCTTGATTTTCGAGGCCAAGTTACTTCTGACCACTTGTTTTGGGGTCGGTCGTCGACGTCTCTGTGCGCGTGTGTGTGTGTGTGTGTGAGAGAGAGAGAGAGGTTAGCGTTAAAGTGGTGTCACTAAGATGGCCTTCGCGTAGACGAAGCGAATTGCCGACACTTGTACCGTGTGGAAGCACTACTTCGTTAGAAGCGAGACAGTTAGCACAGAAGCCGGGTAGGTGTTCGATTGGGCCTGTGGGCGCCATCATCTTCATCAGCAGCAGCAGCAACAACACCTCCACCACCTCCACCACCTCTACCACCACGATCATTACCATCCCATGGATTATCAGCATCCATTTCGGACAACGTCCTTCCTTGCCTTGCCGGCTTCTACTCCTCCAAAACGTGAACAGCCTACTTTTTTGTCTACATTTCTAGACAGATGATGGATCGGTGCTAATGATGGTGTTCGTGAAGCTGGTGATGTTGTTCGTGAAGCTGGTGATGTTGTTCATGAAGCTGGTGATGATGGGGCGGATGAAGCCGGATGGTGGTGGTACCATACTGTGGTAATCTTGCCTCTGGTTGGCATTTTGTTTTTGCTGCAGTGCTGCTGCGACAGCGGCTGTCCGTTCGTCCCTGGGGGCCCACGCTGATGGAGCGTGGGGGTCTCCGTACTTCTGCCGCTGCTGCTGCTGTGGAGTGGGGTCGCGCGCAACTGGTGATTCGGAGCCGGTGCTACAGTTGACGTTGCCACTGCTGTAGCAGCTACAGCAGCAGCAGCAGTAGCAGCAGCAGCAGGTTGCCTCCAATGGCCTGTGGCCTGCCTGTGACCTGCCTGCAGGCCATATACGAGCCCCCGAGGAGGCAGGCTCGCACATAGAAACGAGCGCAGCCTGGTAGACAGCTTCTCTATACATGTAGCAGTGTCAGCCGAAGCCCACGCGGGAGCGCTTACGAAGACAGAGACCTACCACAACTACCTTCTACGATGTTGATTATTATTATTAGTTGTTGTTGTATTGTTGTTACTAATATTCTTAGGTAGCTTGTGGAGCGGACCACAGACACACACACACACACACACACGATCGGTCGTCATCGTCATTCGATTGTTTACATCCTCATGTCTGCGACTAAATTGTATGTGTATATGTGAGCGCGTGTTTATATACGCGTGCGTTTGTGTATAATGCGCTTTATGGTTAGCTGAATATGCGCCTGCAATATACCGCCGCGGTTACTATGCGTCGCTTCTCCTTCTGTGCGGTGGTGTGTACAGTTTTAAGACGCTCCATCATTCTCTGGTGTTCCTGTACTGCTGCTGCTGCTCCTTGTTCTGCTGACCGATACAAATGTCGTGTGTTGTTCTGGAACGTTTATCGATTGCGTGGTTGTGAGGAATGTGGGTGATTCAGTTTCAAACCAAACCCCCTTACACCGCCGAGGTGACAAAGACAGCAAGAGAGCAAGAGAGAGAGAGAGAGCGAAAGCAAGAGCGTAGAGCTATGTGAGAGTGTATGATAGCATTAGTGTATGCATCATGTCCGCCAACCAACGCGACCAATAATAGTAACCCCATGATGTGGGGCACCGTAATAATCGTAGATACACGGAGGTGCGTGTCATCCATATTGAAAGCTGCGTAGCTTTAGCCATTTGCGTAGCGCATGCATATATATATATATATATATATATATGCACCGTGTACGTTGCGCATGTGCAATGTGTCGATTGCGTAGGAGCAACCTGTGCAACACACAGGGTTGCATTGATGTTGTACACTTTTTGGAATGGATGTTAGCAGGGAGCTAGCAATTTTTCTTGGCGCCATGCTTTCTAGTGGGAACATCCCATTTCACAACAACTAACACTAGTTGTTGTGAATTGTGATGTTGTTGTTGTTAGGTTATTGTTGTCGTTATGGTGCTGCTATTCTCGATGTCGATTAAATCTGCGTTAGAGACGGCACAGGGTAGTAGTATATTAGCCTGTGGAAGTAAGCCGTTGTCCCGGTGGGCCCTGGCGCGCTGAGCGTTCAGGCCGACCGGCCGCAGCTACATGGGGCCCGCGTGGTTCTCGTAGCGGCCCGGCAGTTGGGCGGCCTGTAACCGAGCTAAGTGAGCTGATTGTCTGATGCGCTATATATATATATACATATATATGCATGCATGCATCGTGGTGTGTGCTCTCTGCCTCTGTTGCTGCTGCTGCTGTTGTACAGCAGCGCACTGGCCAGCCACCTGCGTGAGTGGTAGCGGCGTTCATCAGATCCGTCGTCGTTTCCCTTGCGCGCATTCGCATCTCCATCCTCCCCTCTTTTCTCTTGCTCGGCCACAGTTTCCCGCTCGATCTATCTATCTATCTTTCTATCTGTCTCTCTAACTCGCTGTGTGTTTCAGGCTAGGCGTATTAGTAGCCACGATGGCATAATAGGCGCTCGCGCTCTCTTCGATTGCTCTCTGGGACAGGTCGGGGGAGGCAGCGGCGGCGGCGGCGAGGCGACGACGACAACGACGAAAGACCGACTACGATTATGGGTCTTTGCCACCGGCACCGCTGTTTCTCCACCACCGTCGTTCTTTCGTTTGTTCGCCTGCATAGAGAGACGCCGGCCGCTTTCCAGCCGGCCTGGCTGATCTGATTGGCGATAGCCGACGACTGCGTATGGTCGCCATCTCTACTACTGCTACTGTTGTTGTTGTCGTCGTCGTCGTTATTGCACTGTGCTGTTGTTCTTTCTTTATTTCTGGCGTTTTTTGTTGTCGTTGTTGTTACTGTTGTTGTTGTTGGTGTTGTTGCTGTTGTTGCTGTTGTTGTTACTGGTGTTGTTGCTGTTGTTGTTATTGTTATTGTGTTTGGTGTTGCTTACGGTGGAGTCATTTGTCTGTTCTGATCTCTGAGCTACTCACGAGCTCAGCGTAGTAGGAAGCGAAACAGCAACCGGTGTAGTAAGTCGGTGGTTGGGATACTTCTGTTTTATTGGCGATTGTTGCTATTGTTGTTCTTGTTGCTATGGTTGTTGTTGTTCTTGTTGCTATGGTTGTTGTTGTTGTTGCAGCTGTTGTTGTGGCAGTGGTAATAGTGCAATATCACGTTCAGCCTCTGTCTGCGTTTGTTGCCGCGACTACAGTCTACTGACTGCGCTGGCAGCGTCAGCGTCGGCTGATGGGCTGGCTGTTCCGCTGGGCGGTTGGCCTTAGCGTTCAAGTCGCTGGTGGTCGCTGGTCACAGTGGTGGTCAGTGAGAGCAGCACAGTAATAGCACTAGGCGTATTATAGGAGCAGGATAACGCGTGAGTAGAATAGACCGACCCGACGACCGTCCGTCCGTCCGTTCGTCCGAACCAACGAATGATTCTTGTTGTTTTCGGGCAGCTCGATTTGCAGCTCCGCGCGGGCCTGCGCGAATATGCGATTCAGCAAAGTCTTCTTGCGGGCTGCATGGCCGGCTTCTGGCTTCTGGAAAGCAAGCAATCAGTACCTGCTGCTACTGCTGCTGCTGCTGCTGCCGCTGCTGCCGTTTGCGGTACCGCGTGTCCTGCCCGACCACCGAGGCGGTGCGATGGCAGCAGTACAGCATGGGTGTATTTGTGTGTCTGTGCGTGACTGAGCGCGAGCGGGGCACGCGTGAACATTGGCGTGCATTTGGCCGCGCGAACGATCAAAATCGAAAAAAATGCTCTTGCGACCATAGACGCATAAACATCCTTGCACCTTGTGTTTGTTGTTGTTGTTGGCGTTGTTGTTGTTGTTGTGTTGTCGCTCTTGCGGCGTCTCGGTCTGGATCTGACCGCAGAACGACTGTATCAGGCCGGTGGCTGTAGCAACAACAACAGGAACAACAGCAACAGCAACATAATCAACAACAACAGCAGCAGCAGCAGCAACAACAGCAAGAGATAATGACCATCATGATGACCATACCGTTGCCCGAGATGACAGCGACTCTTGCTACCGCTGTTGTCGTTTTCTTGCTGGAGAGCAATCAGTACCTGCTGCCGCTGGTATAACTTGTTGTTGTTGTTGTTGTTGTTGCTGTTGTTGTTGCTACTTGGTTGTTAGCGAGACTTGCGGGGCCCCGCCAGCAGCCAGCCGTCGTGGTAAAAGTAGTAGAAGTAGTAAGGGAAATAGGTGCCTGTGGAATAGTGCTGCGGTAGAAGTGATCGTTTAGAAAAATAAATATATATATATATATATATATAGAGAGAGAGAGAGAGAGAGAACAGTGCAGTATGACACGATTTCCGGTGAGGCGGGCAGCACTGAACACTCGCGGGTCAGCTTTAAATGTCCAGCAGACGTCAACGACAATAGCAACAACAACAACCACAACAAAAACAATACCAACAACAACCGCAACTGGTCAGCCACTGAGCCACAGCAGTAGCAGCAGCACTCGCAGTTTAGTTTTAATAAACTAACAAGTTGGCTTACAATTGTAGCGCGACTATTACTTCTAATTTTATTGCTGCTCCTGTTGCTGGTGTTGCGGGTGTGGGTTAGGTTTTCGTTCCAATATATATCAATCGTGGCTGCTAGTTTTTAGGTTATGTTCATTCTAGTTTATCTAAGATATAGTCATTCATAGCTGTTGGTGCGGGTACAGCGGCCGTGGGTTAGGTTAGGTTTTTCTTCACTCTAGTTCATATATGATCTAGTTCGTCATTCGTAGCTGGCGCTGCAATCGTGGGTTAGGTTAGGGTTTCCCTCATTCTAGTTCATATATGATCTCGTTCATCCATAGCTGGTGCTGCGGCCGTGGGTCTGGTTGGGGTTTCCCTCATTCTAGTTCATATACGATATAGTTCATCATTCGTAGCTGCTGGCGCCGCTGGTGGTGGCGGTGGTGGTGGTCGTGATACCAATGATCAATAGCAGCTTAGTCCTAAGCATGATATCGTCGTCGTCTTGGTGGCGAACATCGCCGTTGTCGTGTGATGACGACGACGATGATGATGATGATGATCATAACAATGATGATGATAGGCTGTAGCCTAGTTGGATTAGTTACGACGAAGGAAGACTTCGAAGGTCGATTGGGTTTGTTGTATGCGGTTGCGTGTGTGGGTGTGTATGGCCGTATGTGTCGTACAATAAATATGTGTACGCATGATGTATGTGGGGGTGGTGTAGTTTTGATGGTGATGATGATGATTGTTTGTTGCAGAGGAGCAACAAAGGCTTGCTTGCAACGTTGTTGCGTTCTTCTGTTTCTCACTCACTCTCTTTCTGTGTGTGTTTGTCTCTCGCATTGTTGTCTTACAGCTCACCTGCGTAGCTTGCTCTCATCATCCTGAGGTTCGGGTTCCCAACCCCATCCCCGCCCCACGCTACTCAGCTCATCATTTGTCCCGACAACATCAACCGACAGTATCAACCAACAACAACAACAACAACAGCAGCAAAAGCTACTCCTACAGCTACAACTACGTCGATACATTAATCCACGGTTAAGGTCACGAAAACTACTTCTACTACTATAACTAGCCTGCCTGCCTGCCTGAGAGCCTGTGCCGCCAAGCCCATCTCTCCGCTCGACTCTTCATTCATCTCTGTCCCTCGTCGTGTTCAACCAACTCTCACGTGCGTTACTAGCGCGAACGAGATAAAGGAACAAACAAACCAACAAACAAAGGAAGGAAGAAACTAAACAAGAAATAACGAAAGAAAGAAATAAGCAAATCACGAACTTATTCGCGCCAGCAAGCTGCACGCAAGCACGACGGAGAAGAGCTCAAGAGAAAGGCGGCAAAAGCTCAGCTGTTTACTACGGCTCACATCGAAACAGCAGTGGCAACGGCAGCAGCAGCACTAACAACAACAATAACAGGAGCAGCTACGACTGCCAACCACTACGACCGTGACCATCAAGAACAAGATCTGAACCGTGACGACGTACATACGTGCCACAAAACGTGCCCGTCCCCACCACTGCTGCTGTAGGGTTGACGACGACGACGACGACGGCGGTGATAACATCCGACCGCCAAATTCGCCACCTCCAGAACCACCACTACAACCGCTATCTATCACCGCAAAAATCACCACCACCAACAATAGCAACAATAGCAAAAACGGCCGTACCACAACCATCCTTGTTACGGTGCCGCTGTAATGCAAAAAGCTCACGCTCTCGGAAAGTAGTCCGGCGGTAGACAGCGGACAAGTGCTAGCACTTACATCCAGCTGTTGTCTCAAAATCGTCGTCGTCGTCGTTGTTCATCATCGTCATCGTCATCACTGATCTCAGCTCTACCACCACCTCCACCAACACCACCAGCTCTACCGCGACGAACAAACTACCACGACGAAAGCCAACACACCATTGCCACTTTGGTAACGGTAACGTCATCAACGTCACCCCAACCCCATCGGCAACTGGAGGGGCAAACCCCGCAAGAAACAAGCTCTACAAGAATTAGTCGCAGTAGCACAGAAAGAACTACAGCTACAGTGGCGGCGGTGGTGGCGGCAGCAGCAGCAGCAGCGGAGGATGAATAGCAGATAGAACATACCATATCGGCCAGTCGGTACGACGAGAACGATTGCTCGTGATCCTACCTCACTCAACCTCAACCACCACCACCACTACTATCAGTAGTAGCAGTACTGCAACCACTACCAAAGCCAAAACCACCACCTATCCAGCAGAGGTCCTGTTTGTTTGTTTGTTACCCATTAGGTAACTGCCGAACTCTATAACGCATACACGCCTTCAGAGACACACGGCGAACGTCATTCGTGTCGTCATCATCATCATCATCACCGTCATCGTCGACATTATCGACATCACTCCCACGACACCCTGGAACTAGAACCAGGATTGTCTACCACGTTCAGTAGTAGCAGGAGAAGTTCGACAGGCTAGACGACGCCGACGACGACCAAAACTCAACTCAACGACTACTACTACTACTACTACTACGGAAACCACAAAAGACTTAGCTTGCCCTCCGTCCACGGCGGAGTTCCTGCGGCCCCACTGAACAGTCGAAGAAGAAGAAGAAAACAGGCAGCAAAACCAACCATCAAAACCAACAGTTGCAGCAGTAACAGCCACAGCGATCATAGATCACGACGACAACAACAACAACAAGGATCGACGAGGATTTCGACGACAACAGAAACAACAACATTGACTTCAACATCTGACTGTGTTACGCAGCGGACGCGAATAAATCGTTGCGAATCGTTTGCCGCGCCATCATCCATCCATTCCTTGATCGATCCGTCGTCGTCGTCCGTTGTGTATTCTACTACGAACGGAACGGCTGCGGTCGTGTTACGTACTGTGACGGATCTCGGTTAGACACCTCGTCTCCACACACGTCCGGGTAGCAGCGAACACGCGGCTGCTGAACAGTCATTGAAGGCCAGTCGAAACGAAGACTGACCGAACGTCCCGCCGACAGCATCCAGGACAGTTGCAGACAGACGATACAATAACAATACAGGCCACCATGGACAGCTCGGTAAATACGCCGCCAGTCACGCTGACCGTTCGCATGATCATGCAAGGCAAGGAGGTCGGCAGCATCATCGGCAAGAAGGTGAGTTCATTCACTCATGATATTCATCATTAGAGCATAAAAGGATGCAGGACGCGGCAGACGCGGCAAGCGCGTGTCTAGATTGGTTGCTCGTGCATCGGGCGATGTCATTTGTGCGTGCCGCGTTCCTTCCGAGTCCTCGGGGGATCGGGGTGCGCGCTCCACGCTGCTCCACGATCCCCCCAACAGTCGAATCTAAGTGGCGGGTAGCAAGAAGAGAACGGAGGTAATTAACTGGGCGCGGGATTGGGCTTATGCAATAGGTAGCTTGCAATTTGCGAAAACGTACACTAGTACAGTAACGGATCTGAGGGGTTTGTGTTTAAATACTAATCAATGTATGAATATATATATATACGTTTCGAAACGAAGTGTTGGGAAACGTGGGGTAAAAAGGATACGCTCTGAGAAGCTGTACGTTGTATTTGCTATATTTTTGTATTTGTTCCGACAATACTCGCGCTAGTTCTGCAAAGGGACTTGAAGACGTGCAGTGTTCTAACGTTTACCTGACATCAAATAACCAGTTGAACTGGCTAGCTTACTTGGAGGACTAGCTGGCCTCAAATAGGAAGATAAACCGCTGTTTGCAAACTCGTTAATTAGTAGGCAATTAGAATATCTATGTTCAACAGGCTTAGCGACAAATTGCGTTTTCCCTGGATGCTTAAGTGGCCTCATCACAAAGTGGGTGCGGCGCGTTCGACCCTAACGTGGTTCTTCCCCCAAAGAGTGTTCTCGTCGCTGTTTAAACATGGTTTCGCAGGAGTGACATAAACAAGATCCCTAATAACGAAGCGACACAGAAGCAGGGGGAAGCAGGAAACGGAAATTCTTGGCCGGCCTTTTCTAGAGACTTGTTTTGCCACAGACAAACTTTTTAGGTAGAGTCGCGATGCGATTGATATAGGCTAATAATATTACGTCAGGAGGGATGGAAATGGGAGAGTGTTTCTTCATGTTTGATGAATATGTACTTATCATTTGAAATCGCGTAATCCAACGTTTCTCCCAACGCTACTGTGAAACTCGTTGCGTGTAACCTTTAACCTGATCTTGCTAGATCTGGCGATTTCTTGAAATTGCCAATCTTTTTTTCGTTTGCGCTGCGTGGTTAATCCTGAGCAACTTTTTATGCATCTGCTGAAGTTAACGTTTCAATACAAGTTGTCATATATATATATATATATATAGAGGCCAGCACTGCCGGGTGTGCAAACGTATTGTAAATGATTAATAAATCATCACAATATATATATACATATATATATATATATGCAGAAAGAGAGAGAGAGAGCGGTGGGTGCAAAGAGCACAGCGTTTGAGATTTATTGGCCTTGGGTTTTTTATGTAGGATTTCAAGGCAAGGTACTAGTACTGCTACTACTGTTGCTAGAGATGGAGCTCATTGCATTGAAAGGGTCATGTGTCAGGTGTCGGCCAAGCTTCCACGTTCCCGAGAGGGCTTGCCAACATGGAAGAATTAGGCGCTGTTAATGGACGCACACATACACACGTGCACCCCCCTTGCACATACAGACGTCCTCACACGCGGACCTCGGTAGACGTCGTCGGCCCACTGGCTATCACCGGCAGTCGTCGTCTTTGTAGCTTACAGCTTGCTACATCCTCGTATTTGTTGGTCTTCCGTGCTTCTTCTTGTGTCTTTTACTCTCCGCGCCTCGTCTTCGTTCCATTCCTACGGCACACAGCTGCCGGTGTGGAGACACCGGTGCGTTCGCACACCTGGAGGAGCCATTCAGAGACAATCGCATGGCAAGTAAGAGCATGGAAAGAAATGAGGAGACGGGGGTGGGACAGCAGGTGACGCAGCGACAGACGCCGAACGACGTTCATCTGAGTGACCAAGATCTTTTCTTACCTGCGTGGTCGGCGTTGTTGTTGTCGTCGTCGTCTTCATCGCCTCTGGACGACACCTAGGTGTTATTCTCCCATTAGGCTAAGGAGGGTTTTCTAATGCGGTAGCGGTGACTGCGAATGCCGCCGGAGCCGCCGAGAAGAGGAACTTTGCTCTCGTTAGCCCCGCCGGTGGCGACGGTGGCGTGGAGTGGCTGGAGTAAACGATGTAGCAGCAGCAGTATCACCATCACCGACAGACAACAGTCGGAAGACCTCTTGAGATAGTCAGGGCGTGATGGTGGCAAAAATTCCCCATTTTGCTACCCACTCACACTTCCAAACACCTACCCATCCACTTACTTCTCCCACCATCTCCTTCCAGCGCCTTCACCAGCGCCATTGCTGACCACTGCTGCCGCTGCTCTGGTATTCCTTGTAACAGAAGCAGCAACAGCACCAGCAGTAGTAGTAGTACCAGTGTTCGTTCAGAGTCCCAGTGGAAATTATAGTAATATATACTCAATAAAAAATTGGAAAAATATCAACCGTGTTTGCTAGGAAGATCTTTCCGGTTCTGGTGCTGTTGTGGCCCCGCACAGCCTCTCGTCGCGCCTTCGGTAGTTGTGCGTATATACGTACTACCGAAGGCACAATTGCTGGGTGGAGGCAGGCCCAAACTTAAGCGACCTTAGATGGACAAACGGTAAGAGATAGGGGGAATTTGTCCCCCTCCACTCAACCTTCCGCCTTCGTCCTATCTGGCTCGCTGATGACTATTCTGTGTTCCGTCGTTTCGTTCGTTGCCTCGCCTGGTCCTGCTTGGCGGTGGTGCTGGGGTAGGTCGTTGAAGTGTTGATGGGACGATGGCGCTCCTGGTTGCTGGTCATCACCTGTAGGAACCCTCCTCCTAGCTCCTTTTCTAGGGGCAGCTTGTTGTCGTCGTCGTCGTTGTTGCTGTTATTATCCTCGTCGTCGCCATTGAGGATTATTAGCTGGCATGCCCTGATCGAAGTGGCTGCTAATCATGTCGATCACGGTAGAGGAGGCTGGTGAGGGGCGACAGGGCACTCTGTGCCGCCTTCGCCTTTGAAGCCACTGCAGTCGCGCCACCATCCGGTTACGACTTAATGGTGGTGGTGGTGGAAATGTTCTTCAAGCGGCCTTCTCTGGGACCTGATTTCACCTCAAACTACTGCTACCACTAATAGTAGGACCATGATTTGTCGTTAACCTAACGGTAGAGGACGTGCACGAGGAGGGACGCTCTATTTAGCTCGAACCTCATACAGTACTTCTGATTACACTGAGCTAATGAGACGAGCAGCTTCTTCTACTGGCCGCCGAACAGATGAGAGAAGTTTCTATCTAGCCCAAAGCCATGAGCACATTTTTCTTCATTGGGTCGGTTGTCGTAGTGACGGCATCATATCAACACTTTCCCGCTGTTTTCCTGTTGCCTTTTACCGCCGATGAGAGATTTACCCCGCCAGTCCGGATTAGGTCGCTGTACAATACATGACGCTATTTGCTGCGGCGGCGACGACGACTGTTAGACGACAGTCACGGCCATAGGCCTTTTTCTCTAATGGCATATAGAGAAGAGTTCATCCACCTGACTCGATAAGATAATAAACATACAGCTTTATCTAATTATGTGTGTTTGTTCACCGCAGCGAGAATAATGTGTGGCTTTCTCGTTCAGAGAAATATGTAGGGATGTATCTCGGCAGTCGTTATCGGTTAAAAAGCGAATACGTACATCGTTCAATAAATCACAGACACACACACACATATATCATATGCCGTTGCCGCAGATTCAAATCTCCTGTCCAGTTCTGCTGCTATCTGAGCGTAATAGGGCGCATTTTCGAAAGTTGCGGCATTCGAAGATTCGGCGACGGTGGCTATTAAACGTCTCGTTACATCAATAGCCCGTCGATCCGGGCTGCAAGCAGAGAGGCTAGGCTGCAGCAGACGATTAACAACGATACGAAGACGTGATGCCACTTTTAACGAGCGGCCGGAAGCGGACCGTGGCAGAGGGAGGCGGAGAGTGGGGCAGGTGTTTAATTTAGAGGATGCAGGGCATGCGGCAGTGCGTGACGAACTCCAGCTCAGCGTATGCGTGGAGATGCCAGGATTGCGATCATTATTACTCTTACGCACTTGGATGCCATCACGCTATGCCTATTCGCGTGACTGCAGTGGGCGCAATCTGCATGCAGGCGAACTACAGATTTGACAGGACAAATTAGTTTACGAGCATTGGCTGCGATTGAACTATTAAACAAAATCTGTATATGCTGCTGTTGCTCTCCATAATTTGAGTATCTACCCAAGTTTGGTTGATAAACTTGTGCCTGCCCTTTTTAAAATCACGAAGTGAAACATATGCGTTAGTGTTTATTTTAGGTTCAGTACGCGTTCAGTAACGATAGCGTTTGTGTCCGACCATGTATTGATGCAGACGAATAGATTTGTTTGACAGTTGTGTTTCCTACCCATACCAAAGTGTCTTCGACGTTATTGACTACTTGTGGTCGGTCGCCCTGAGACTCGATCATCTTTTTCTTTTCTTTCGGACTATTTTGTTCCGTTTTCTAGCAAGTGAACTACTACTCCCCGTCGTAGCTGTTAGAAAACCCCGCCGATTATAGGCGATCGATAGGGATCTGCTTTGTATCCACCCCTATACCCCCGGTCTCCTGTTTCCCCTTTGTTCCTTGCTGTTCATCTCCTCTTTCCCAGTGTCGTCGCATTGCGATGCGATGCTAACTGAGAAAAGCCGGCGGTAGTCTGCGTCGAACCGGTGTGTTGTCGAACCGTTGACCCCGGCAGCTGTGTGTACACGCCACGCCGCTTACGCCATACATGATGTGGGCGGTCGGTTGTGAACACGGCGAGACAAGTCGTCGGAGGACTTTGTCGTTGCAGGCAGAAGGAGAACTTCGGAGGAAAATGGAGGGGCATCGATCCTAACGCAACGTGTTATCATCGGCAAGAGCAACAACTCCAACGGAACCACCAACGCCAAACCGAGCAGCACAAGATGTCGTTTCTTCGAGCCTTCGTAGCAGCCGCTAGACGCCGAGGCCCGTATAGACGACGATCCACGACGGCCAAGACCAACATCGAGACCACAATGCCGATAGCCGCCAACAACAAGACCCGGGGGCGACAGGGTCCCGCAACCACAGTGGTCAGCGGGTGGCCGCGGCGGTTGCGACTCTACCGATGCGCTGCTCATGTATAGCCAGACGGATGGATGGATGGACTGGTGGGTGGCTGTGGAAAGTACACCGTATGATAAGCGAGCGAATATCCTCGCCTTCTTTGTGCCCCGGGGAGACCTGTCTTTCTGCTGCTGGCCTCTCTGATTTTCTTCTCATTTTTCTACTAACAATACTATCTCTAGTACTAGCTTGATTTACCGTCTTTATACTACTACTACGATGCCGGCTACAATGATTACTAC
Organism: Dermanyssus gallinae; assembly: GCA_003439945.1. Taxonomy (NCBI): domain Eukaryota; kingdom Metazoa; phylum Arthropoda; class Arachnida; order Mesostigmata; family Dermanyssidae; genus Dermanyssus; species Dermanyssus gallinae. Next base: position 697,067 of record QVRM01002457.1, on the reverse strand, counting down.
TACTACTACTTTTACTACGACTACAACTAAAACGGCTGCAAAGATATGCGGTCGTTCGACAGGAGGAGGTGTCCAACGGTGGCGGCGACGATCCACGCAAGGCTCAGTCTGCCTGAACCCCGTTGCCAGTATGTGCCTCCTGTTTGATATCAGCTCGATCTTTAATGTCCACCATGTCGCCGCAATGACTACGCCTTCGTTGTTGTTGTTGTTGATATTGTTGTCGTCGTCGTCGTCTTTGTTGTTGTTGTTCTTGTCGTTGTTGCTTTCATCGTCGTCATGATAATGATTATAATCATCACCATCATCATCATGCTCAGGCCGTCGTGAGACGTGAACGACAACAACAACAACAACAACAACGACGGAACGACACCTGAGAAGCGACGACACTGCTGACACGACGCTGAGGGGGACGAGAGCACGTCTCAGCCTCGCCTCTACGAGCGAGGTCTCTCAGCGTCAGGTCCTCTCTCGGAACGAGACGAGGTCCACGAAGCCCTATCATAGGCCGCTTTCAGTCTTTGCTTCGTCGTCGTGGTGTCCTCATTGCTTCGATCCTTTCTCTACCTTCGATCTAGCTCTGGTGTCTTTGTGTACGCTCGGACAAAGCCGAAGGGAACGAAGGAAGTAGGGAAGGAATGGAGACTGAGATGGGGGACAGGCTGAGTGTCCTCAGCCCGTGTCCCAGGCCCCAGTTGGAAGGAGAGGGGGGGGGGGTTGCAGTATATTCCGCCCGCGGTAGGGGATGAAGGGTCTTCGGTGGCGACGGCGTAACGTGAATTAGGGACAGAGGGAGGGAGAGTGCCGGTGACGGGTACAGCGGACCGTTGAGAACGGTCCCTCGGTTCCGTTTTTACCTCTCGGTTCTTAAAGACGATGACGCCACGACGATGAGGATGCGGAGCGGGACGGAGCAAAAAGGTAAGAGGCAGGATGATGCCAGCATGAGCCATGATGAGGCCCACGTATCGGTCGGTCGGATAGTTGGCCGTTCGCCGATAGAGCAAGAGGCTATGGGAAGTACGAGGAGGCGGGTAGGATGTTGGAGTGGTGGCGGCGGCGGCCATGTCACGTCAAGACGCCGGACTGTTGAAATGAGACGACTATTTGGCTTGCGGGAGTTGGCTGGGCCTGGCCAGTGGAAAACTACGAGAACTAGGCAGTGGTGGTGGTGGTGGTAGTGAGAGCAATAGCACTAGTAGTGGTAGTAGTTGTTGTTGTTGTTGTAATAGCCGTCCAAGAAAACCTTTTCGAATGGCATAATAATCTGAGAGAGAACGGAGGGCTGGTGAGCTGGCTTTATCGAGCTATTTAGCCCGTGTTTGTTGGATTGAGGGTGTCTAGGATGAGGCGCTCTGTTTCACGGCATAGAAAGTTACTGAGAGGGAAAGAGAGAAAAACAGGGAGACGCGAACAAGTGAAGAACTACGCGCAGAACCAGAAGAAGAAAGACATAAAAGAAGAAGCAGAAGAAAATAAAGTCGCAGACGGAAAGTCAAGCATGGTAGAAGGCGGCAGAGACCCGACGACGAGGGCAACGACCACGCACCAAGCACCGTTCAGCCGACACTCAGCAATGCTCAGCACAGGACGACGACGACGACGACGACGACTTCGACTTCGACGTCATCGAAGAGGAGCAGGAAAAGAGGAGTCAGCGATGATCACCACCACAATCCAACTACCGATCTGGCTAGATTTTGAGCGAATGAACGCCGAGCGGAGGCGCATCAAAAAAATGCGGAATGTACTTCACTACTTTGGATTTGGTGTGCCTTGGCCCTGCTGGTCGTGACGGTGGTGGCGGCGGTGGCGACGGCGGTGAGCTTCGTTAGATAGAGATCGGTAGCTGTTCTTACTGTTACTGCTGCTGCTGCTGCTGCGGCGTCGGCTCGTTGCGCACTCTGCGGAGTGTCGGCTGCTAGCTTTTCCTGTATTCGGTAGGGAGGGGAAAGTTCGGCAGCGAAACGCTGCTGCGTTCCTAGGGCCACGACCGCCGCCGCCACTGATGCTGCTGCTGCTGCTACCGCTACCGCCGCGGTGTAAGCGAGCTATCCGAGGTAGCTAGCGCCATTCAACACTGAATGCTCTTTTCGAGCCGTGGCGGGCACCGAAGTGCGCCACCGCCGCTGCCGCCGCCGCAAGCGAGCTCACAAGACTCCATACATAGATGGGCGGCGAATAAAGTGCGAGCAGACGGACGGACGGACGGGCAGGCCGGCTGGCCGGGAGGGCGATCAAGCGCCAGAGGGGAACCCTAGACGTCTGCTGCTGCTGCTGTTGTAGCTGTTGTTGTTGTCGTTGTCATTGCTGTTGCCGTTGCTGTTGTTGTTGTCGTCGTCGTCGCCATCGTTGTTGTTAAGCTTGAGGGCGTCTTTGTTGCTTTGCTGTTGTGCGTCGTTTTGTCGACCCGGGTGCAACCCGACTACAGTGGAGAGGGAACAAGAAAACGAGGAACTGGTGGAAAAGGTAGACGACGAAAAGAAGAAACAGGAGGAAGAGGAGGAGGAGGGGAGGCCAGGTGCGGTTGAAGCAGTTTCTGCAGTTGCAGCTGGCCAGGTAGCTGCAGGTAATAGCCGAGGTAGGTGATGGGTAGAATGTTATGACGTCGTCGTCGTCGTCATTTACCTATGGAGGGGTGGCGGTGGTGGTGGAAGCACGGCAGCAACGGCTGGCAAAGCTGGCGACGACGGCCATAGAAAGCGTTGTATAGATAGAAAGGTAGATAAATCCCCTTCCTCTTCTTTTCATTCGTCGGCCGTTGCAGCAGGGCATGGCCTGCTTCTGTTGCAGGAAGGATGTCTGGCCCTACCCCGCTGGAGTAGGAGGGTGGGGGCGAAAGGGGCTAGGAGCGGAAGGGGAGAGAGAGAGAGAAGCCGGCCCAGCAGATGCAGTTAGAGTAGAAGAATAAGGGAAAGTACAGGAAGTAAAAGGAGGAAAAGTCGAAACGGGCTGATATAATGATGAAAAACTAGTCAATACTACACACACACACACACACATATATATATATATATATATATATATATCATAGACTAGACAGAAACGACCATTTTTGCGGGCAGTAGCGATTTGATTGGAGCGCAAAACCACATGCGAATAAGGAACAGCAACGCGAATAAGGGGCCAACGGCGGGCGGGGCTCGTCGTTCGAGCTGAACTAAGATGGAGGCTGTGAAGTTGTCGGGCGCTAGTTTGTTGGTTGCTTGCTTGCTTGGTTAGCTGGCTGCTCAGCCCCGACGTCTGTATGTCTGCACATACATCAGTCTGTTCGGTCATACGTTCTACGCACATTTATACCTCCGTCGTACGAGCATAAGGATCGAGGTAGATAAGCAGGTAACTAGGTAGCTCGGTGGGTAGGTAGTAGGTAGGCAGGTAGGAAGCAAACTAGCCAGATGAAGAAACCGGAGTGGGAGGAAGCCGGCTAGCCGCTAGAAATAAGGGAGCCAGGAGAAAAGAAGGCTGGTGGGAGCGGGAAGGACGAATGATACTATTATGATAACGAGGCCCAAGGAAGAGCTCAGGAGAATGGTCATAGGCCACCACCACCACCACGCAAGCACGCACGCACGTACGTAAGCAAGCCAAGAGATGTAGTAGGATCTAGGACTAGATTCGGGGGGAGGGAAGGGGGGTCTCGTAGATGGGGAATAAGAAGTACCGGTCATGCAGATATAGTGCTGCTGCTGCGGCTGCTGGCGCTATTAGTGTTTTACTCGTCGTCGTCGTGGTCGATGTTGTTGTTGTCGATGATGTTGTTGTTGTCGATGATGTTGTTGTTGTCGATGTTGTTGTTGTTGCTGCTGCTGACGCCGTTGTTCCCCTTGTTGGGAAGGAGATCGTAGATAGATACGGCCGCAGAGTAGGGCCTGGCTGCTGACTACGAACCGCCAGACGACAGGCCAACTGAACGACCGGGAACAGCCGCAGCAGCAGCAGAGGCTTCCGTCCCACCGACCGACAGACATACAGACAGACAGACGGACACAGAGCTGCTGGCTTGGCCTGGCCTGGCCTCGTCTCGCCTGTACCGCGCGTCCCGACCTGGCCCAGATCACACTCAGTGGGGAACTTGGTGGTGGCTGCCCCTTGCCTCGCTGGCGCGAGAGGCACGACTAAGCGTGTGGGGGAGCATTTTATTCTTCGTCGCTGAGTGATGAATAATTGACGCAATGGTGGAGGTTGTGGCGGTTGCCGTCACTACCACTGCTCGACGTTTTCCTATACGGTTGGGTTTCATCGTCGTCGTTGCTGCTGCTGCTGGTGTTTCAGTCGTCGTTGTCGTCGTCATGTGCCATTGGCCCGAGCTGAGCGAATTCGTACTCTCGATCCTCTCACACTCGACGGTTGAGTGGGGAATGGGCTGGAATGAGTAGCTAGGTGGGCTAGGGCCGGAGCCTCGGCACTGCAATTTCGGGCTTATTTAGCAGTCTCTGCTGCTACTGCTGTTGTTGTTCGTGTTACTGCTGTTGTTGTTATTGTTGCTGTTGTTGTTGTTGTTGTTCGTGTTACAGCTGTTGTTGTTATTGTTGCCGTTGTTGTGCGTGGTGGTAGTGCGACGGCGGTTGGGCTATACGGTAGTCTTGAGCCAGTTTGTTGGTGTACCGGCTGCTTTGTTGAACCACGACGACTCTGGAAGACGTTTCGATGCTTTATGCCCTTCTCGTGCTCTTATAGGCAGGTAGTTGAATTGCGAGGGTTGCTATTGCAGCAGCAGAAGCTGCAGCAAAATAACAACACCAACAATAAGAACGACAACAACAACAACAACTACAACAGCAACAGCAGCCGCAACACAACACAGCAGCACTACTATAAGAGGTTACCTGCTCTGTAGCAGCAGCAGACAGTTTGGTCCAGAAACCTCCTTGTACTTGCACTACTTGGTCTCTTATAGCCAGGCTTGTATCGTGCACGAGGCACAATTTGTTGTTGTTGGTCACGTTGCTATTGCTACTGCGGATATTGCAGTCCGGTGCGATACGCCGGGCGCGTATTCGCGAGCCCTTTCCCCGAGTTTTGAGACTTCTAGATTGGCCAGGTTGTTGGCCATAACCATGAAGGAATTGCAGGAGGATTTTCGATGCGCGGCGGATTGTGTCGGCGTAGTGTACGTAGCTCGCGCTCTCTCTCTTCCTCACTCTTCCTGCCTTTTTCCTTTTTCCGTAACCCCCACCCCCCGCAGCCCTAGAAGATGTTGGTTGGACAAAAACAGCTGCATTGCTGTTCGTCTGCTGGTAACTGGGCAATAAGTGGGAGTGGGGTTTGGTTGGCGGTTGGCCACGTACCTGCGGTGCTCTGGTGGTTGTCGGCATGCCCTTGGGGGGGGGGCGAAGGGGCTCTTGGCCCTTGGGATAGTCCAGGCCAATCCCAATTCAAGCAGACAACGAACGTTTCCATGCCAACAGGATCAAGATGCAGCTCGGGTCGGCTCGGCGCAGCTCGGCTCAGCTCGACGGTTACGACAGCGCCGATGATTCTACGAGCACCAGATAGCACGCCGAATACACGACGGTCGCACAGCACTACGCCGGGGCCCCGAGTGGAATGATGTTGGCCGACGACTTTAAAATCGAGCCCCAGCGAATGTCGAGTCATGCAGTATAGCAAGAAGGCCGAAGAAGCCGTACAGATGCATTTTGGTGCTAACGCTTCTGCGGGCGCGCGGGACGTGCAGAGAGAGCGAGAGCGAGAGAGAGAGAGGGGGGGGGGGCAAGAGATAGAAAGATACAGCAGCAGCAATGAACGCTGTGCTAGTGGGCATACGGACCACGGAACATGAGGGGATGGCAATGAAAATCTAAGTGTGCCTGCATGAGATTGGTATGCCATGGGCAGACGTAGCGTCCAGGACGACCAACCATGGACGACCCGTTCGTTCCTGTTCTGTGGATGGTTACGCGGGGCCGGCTGCGCGGCTCGGCGTGTGGTGATATTGTGCAGAACGCGCGCAATGCGAACTAATGCGCATGGTGGTGGTTCGTCGTTTGTTTGCTACGAGCACTTGTCGCGCGCGTGTTGTGGTGCCGCTGCTGCTGCTGACCACGACGACAGCGACAACAACAGCCACAACAACAAACAAAGGCAACAACAACAACAATAACAACACAACAACAACAACCGTAGTAACAATCACATTTACGGCAGAAGCAAGAACAACAGCAAGGTTTTTGCCTTCTCTGGCGGACGTGTCGTTTCCACGGACGAATCCCAGACACGACGCATCGCAATAATGCTGCTCGTAGAAGAAGTCGTAATGGTCTTAGTAAGTAGAGAGTAACCGTAACGGTAATAATCATTGTAGTATTATTACTACTTCTACTACTATTAGTAATAGTCCTTACGGTTGTTGTCGTTTGTCATTTGCCCGTAGACTATATGGGCACGGTCGGGCACGAGTTCGGCCACGTAGACCCGGTCGGAGAAGGCCAATGCGGTGTGTAGTAAGCGGCCTAACGGCGTTGCCGCTATCGTGTTCTCGTGGATTCTTAGCATCGCCTGGAAATTACGGCCGCCTGCCTGCCTACATGGCGTCTGTTTTTCTGCTTGTCGCCTCTGACTAGCTGCGCCTATTTATCTACTGTCTCGTTCCCCTAGTCTAACCTCTTTGTCTAGTTATTTCGTCATTCGATCTTTGCGTTCTCTCTCTCTCCCCTGTTCATCTTCTCATACATATTCTCTATCCCACGCACTCACTTCTGGTTCTCTGTTCTGCTCGTCTTACCTGTACATATATATATATATATATTCCTAATTGAATGAATTAGGACACGTCGATGTCGTCGTGTGTGTTCAACGACTACGTTTGGATCTACCCTAGTTCTGCTAAGTATTCTATTGCTATTTCGTGTCGCATTCATCTCTCGCATCCCTCGCATATGCTCGCCCATTGCGGCTGCTGCTGCTGCTGAAGCATCATCAGCCGTTGCATCAATGCAAAGCTCTACGGGTGCCACGGGCGTAGAACTGGCGACAGAACGTTCTGACTTGGCCATTAGGCAAACATGTCGAACATTTGTTTTTTCCTTTTTGGTTTGTATTGCTTAATGCTTTGCTTAGTAACGAGGTTGCATTACGGCTATCGTGCGTATTATCGAGACAATAATGTTGCATATGTACCGTTCATGCGTGCGCGTAGCCTGTTTTGGTTTGTCGATCGCCAGCCTCCTAAACACGAAGGCCTAGAGTTTCACCATCGTCCTGTTTGTCACTCACTACCTTCTCATCCTAACCTACTAGCGTATGCCGACCGTCGTGAGCAACAGAAGTCTAGTACACTGATTATTGCTCACCTGTACCGGCTCGTTTGGACGGGAGTACGACTAGTTTATTTAATAAGAAGAATAATAATAATAAATTGTTGTCGTTGTTGTTGACTACTGCTATATATATATGGGGGCACAGGCATTTGTAAGCGTCAGTAATTTGCGGCGCCAGTGTTGTTCTAATCCTTCCTCCTCGTCGTACCCTATCCTGGATAGGGTCAGGGGTGTTGCAGAAAGCGCAATGCACTGCAGATGGTGTGGCATGACAAACGGGCTGTGGCGGCCTGGGCGCAAAGGGGCTATGGGCGAGACGTTTCGTTTGTAACTAGAGGTTAGTTGGTTAAATGGTTAGCAGGCTAAACCGACAGCCGTTTATAGCCGGTATGCGCAATACCGGATACGTTTAGGTAGCCCGTCAAAGTTTGATTTAGCCTCCTCACTATATATATATATATATATGCATATATATACTTTATGTCTTTGTCTCGATATGGTTAGGTAGTGATAATAATAATAATCATAATAAGAATGGCTTCTGCTACTGTTGAATACTGTCACGTGCTGATACGGTGACGGTGTTGGCACCCCTCCTTTGTCAGAGGGCGGCGCAGATTGGGTCGTGCATAGTCGACCATGGCGAAAACTGCGTAGACTACGGCCACAGCGTCATTGACAACGATCGAGAAGAATGATCAGACAAACGTTGCTGACGATAAAGACGACCAAATGACGCCGCTGCCGCCGCCGACGACCAGGACGACCAGGACGACCAGGACGACGTTCCACCTCGTTCGTTTGATGCAGTGATGAGTCGATGACTCGATGTAGTTAGTAGTCACTGATCTAGTCGTCAGCCGTCGTCGAGGCAATATGCATGCAGCGTATTGTCGCCGCCGCTGCCGCTGCTGCTGCTGATGCGGCTGTTTGTGGCACGACCGACCCCGCCCTCCAAAAGCGGTTGCGGTCGTGGATGCGGTTACGGTACGCAGGCAGCCAACGTTGTCGAATACACACACACATGTATATATACATATATATATTTATATGTATATATATATATATATATATATATATATATACATATATTTATATATATACATATATATATTTATATGTGTGTGTATATATATATATATATATATATATATGCGCACGTGCATCGATTTCCTCCTCTGGGTCGACACACGCGATATAGAAAAGACACACGAAGTCGAGGATGACTACTGTAGGGGGAGCGGGGGAGCGGAGGGGGGGGGGGAGGACCTCGTTGAATTGAGGCAGGAGAACTTATCCTCGGCGGGTTGTCGGCGGTGAAAGTGAGCGAAGCGTGTGTGTGAGTTGTCGCCCCGACGTCCCCGTAGGATTTTCTGGTTGCATAAATTGAACGAGTTCTACCTATACCACCGATGCTTGTCTCTGTCTCGGATGAGGCGGCGGCGCCGGCGGCCTTCTCCTCGAACTCCTGACGACGAGGTGGATGGTGACGCGATGGTGGATGGTGACGGTGATGATGGTAATATGACGTGACGTGCTCCGGCCTCGTTGCCTGAGAGTGTATTATAATATGCTTTACTGCCTGGCCGAGACAGAGGAGAGAGAGATAGAGAGAGCCGGGGGGAGGGGCAAACGGCCACACAGACGTACGGAGGAGTGACAGATTGAATTAATAAACAGTTTTGTCGAGACGGCCCCGAATATCGTAAATAGCAGATTTGTGTGTCTGCTTGCTGGCGTCGATGATGATGATGACGATGACGACAGCAGCAACAACAACATCGACAGCAACAACAACAACAACAGCAACAACAACAACAACAACAACATCGACAGCAACAACAACAACAGCATCAACAGCAACAACAGCATCAACAGCAACAACAACATCAACATCGACAGCAGCAGACAGCAGCAACAACAACTTAGACAATGAGAAGAACATCGACAATAACAAGAACATCGAACAACCACAATAGCCGCGGACCACCACAACAACAGCAACAGCAGCAACAACAACAACAACAACAACATGGTGGTATGGCAGCACTAAGCTCCACTAACGGCAGACCAAAGGGAGCATCCGAAACTGCAGTACGGAACCGCTGTGACGACGTGAGTTGCTAGGCAACTAGTCGCGTCACTGTGGCGGTTACTGCAGACGACAGCGTCGTTGACTGACGCGTCGTGGCGCGAGATCTAGTCGGCCGACGGAAAGGTTCTGCGTCACGCTGTGTCCAGGCTAGCCAGACTGGCGGACGAGAGCGGGAAGAGAGCAGCAGACAGGCAACAGGCAACTGCAGGTGCAGGCAGGAAGGCAGACAGACAGATAGAGAGAGAGAGAGGCAGACTCACTCCTGAGTGGGCCTGAGTTGTACTGCGATGCGGCAGCAGATGCAGTTGAGGCCGACGATCCGAGCAGCAGGCGTCAAAACGCGGGCGGCCAGCGCAACAAGTTTTTGACAAGTGGGCACGCTTAGCGCACGTTTCTCGTGGACGGTAGCGAGGAGGCGGAGCGTTGTTTTTGTTGCTGTCGTTGCTGCTGCTGCAGCTGCTGCAGCTGCTTGTGTTGTTGCTGCTGTTGCCATCGTTGTTACTGCCGTTATGATTATCCTTGTAGTTGTTGCTGTTGTTGCTGCGGCTGCGGCTGCCGTTGTTTACCTGTGCCACAAACAGCTTAATGTTGACGCTTGTTGTGCCGAGGGTGGTGGTGATGTGCAATGACATTATAAAAATAGCAGCAGCAGCAGCAACAACAACAACAACAACAACAACAACAACAACAACAACAACAACAACAACAACAACAACGACGACGACGACGACGACAACGAACAACAATGATGACAACAAAAACACTAATAAGAGCAACAGCAAAACAACACACACAACAAACAACAATAGTTTCGGAGACAATTGTCCACTCCAAAGTGCTAGCATAGTGAAGTTATATGATGATGATATTACTATTATTTAGTATTACATCACCTTTCGGTATTGTTGATTATATTACATTACACGTATTCATTAATCAAGCATCTCAAGAAGATGTCAGCGACCTAACGCCCAGATAGCTGGCGCAGACCGACATGTTTCATGATGATATTTGGTGCATACAAGGCCGCAATAATTTGCAGCAACACTCATCAGAAGGGTTATGGAACCCACTGCGGTGGCACAGTTTGTGGTGGAACCCATGGACGGAGTTGCGGGTGAGAACGTGTCGTTGCTCGGAGAGCGGTTCCATCCATGTATTGTCCAACATTGCCGGTGTTTTGTAGAAGGCTTCTGGCACTTCCCTCATTTTCTGCTCGAAGTGCCTACGGAACTCTCGCAGTGAGGCGGTGGTCGGATGATATTGTGGCTACGGACACTGCGCTGCTTCTGTTCGTCGTCGTCGTCGTCATCATCGACGTTGCTTAGTCGATTTCTGCTATGTGATTTGTGCATGGCTACGTCGGAGAGAGGGAGAGAGAGATAGAGAGAGAGAGGGAGAGATAGCGTCGGTCTGAGAGAGCTGTTGTGGCCTATATGCCTCTGCTATAGCAGCCGCCGCCGCCGCCGCCACCACCACTCTCGACTTCTCTTCTGCTTGCTCACTCATCATCACTTACGAGACGATTTCACCACAATCGCAACCGTTGCAGTAGCAGCAGCAGTAGTTCTAACCTACAACAGTCCCTTTTGCTAGTTCGTCGATCGAACGACAAATCAACCACCGGCGCCGATGACGGAGCCCGCGCTTGGTGGCTACCCATGTACCACCTATCACCTTCCACCACCGCGTAGGCAGGCGAACTCAGACACGTAGTCAGACAGATAGTCAGACAAACAACAGATCGGACACGAAACACGACGAGCAGTGGGGGGCCGGCAAAGAGGGAGCAGGGGAAGGAGGGAGGGAGGGCGATCAACAATCGGAAGCTGCTGCTGCTGTTGCTGTTGCTGCCGGGTTATTCTTGGGTTTTCGATACCGTCCCAAATGCAGCTAGCTATATACCGAGCTGCTTACAGATATAGTACTCACTGTTAGTTGGTTGTTCGACATTATATATATATATATATATATAATATATATATATATATATATATATATATATATATATATATATATATATATATATATATATATGTATATAGATATAGCCAGTTAGACGATCAGACAATCTTACCGTCGTTCGGCGTTGTCGAGACCGTCAAAATGCGGTCGGCACTGTCAGCTAGAAGTCATTCACTGTTTCATCTTACTGAGAAGCGGAGCATTACATCGCTTCCACGCTGGATCAGCTATCGATGCTTGAAACTTGGTTGGAGCCACTCTCTCTGTAACACCTTACCACAGGAAATAGTGGATCATCGTTCTCTTCACACACACATGCATCATGAACATCTATGTGGCTTATAGGTGAATGATAAATCTACGATGTCAGTGTAGTGCGTCTCATATATATATCACATCATCTCACATTATATATATATATATATATATATATATATATATATATGAGACACCTATTTCTCGTTTTTTTGGGGATGAGGAGTTTCGTAGCTTGGTGGAAATATCGATGAATAGCGGACAGAAATTATATACATATAGAGAGAGACAGAGAGAGCGGAACTAGCCTTCCCCATAATGAATCTTTTTCTGTTTTCCACTTCCGTTTCCTACCATATACCTGAGCCAAGCTAGCTCCTTTGACTAACTGACTGTTTGATCGGCCGTCTGGTTGACTGGCAGACTGACTGGTTGAACGAACGAATGAAGGCACAAGTGAATACGTCGTCCTTCGTCATAGCGAGAGGGGTAGTCGTAGAACGCCGTCGTTGTTGTGAGTAGCACGCTACCGTAGCTAAGTATACTGCTGCTGCTGATGCTGCTGCCGCCGCGTGTACCCTGTGCTAAGGCAAACATGCTGATGCTATGATGGTGGGGATCTTGCCGCCGGTGCCGGTGCTGCTGCTGATGCCGGTGACCATCGAAGGGCCACGAGCTTATGAGGCCCACGTCGAGTGCACGTAGAGTGAATACATGGTGCGCTGGGTTGGCAGTGGCGGCGGCGATGGTGAGCTAACGTCGACGCAGCTAGCTTGATTGCTTCCTTTCCTCCTCGGTTTTCTTCTTCCCTTTGCATCCTCCTCCGGCTCCTGCAGCTTTTCTTCTTCCCTTTGCCTCCTCCTTCTGCTACTGCAGCTTTTCCTCAATCCCAGTCTATGGGGGAGACTAGGATTGAACCCCCGGGCGGGGCAAAGTCACGGTGCATAGAACGGGGGGGGGGGGGGAGGAACTACTGACGGGCACGGATAGATAGATGGACCGACCGACCGATGGACAGACAGACAGACCGACAGATACCAGACTTTCAGCGCCGCAGCTAGACCCCCGCCAGCCCAGTCCTCAGCACATATTGGCTTCTGGTAGTAGTCGCCATGATTATCTTCCCGTCATGGGCGCCATCGTCGTTGTTGACGTGGTTCCTGTGTGCCGTTACTATTGCTGGTGTTTCTGCTACTACTGCTACTGCTGTTCCTTCTTCCATAGCTACTGGTGGCTTTCTGTTTGTGCAGCAGCGCTGCGTTCGTTCGTTCGTCCGCCCGCTTGCTCGCGTTTGAGGAATGGATTTCTCCCGAATGAGGATTATGATGATTCCCTTAAGTATTTGGCCCCGTCGTTCATTTCCCGCTCGTTAAACTAATTCAAGCGCGCACAGCCTCTTCGTCGTCGGCTGCTGCTGCTGCTACTGCTATTGCTGATGCTGCTGCTGCTGTTTCGGTTGCTACTTCTCGGCGGCCCGCTCGCTCATCGCCCTCGTTGTCTGGGGGCACCTGCCGCCGCCTTGCTGTTCCATGTGAGGTGGTTGTACGTAGTTACCCCTAGCGCTCTCCTTCTGCTCCCCCCACGTCCAGCAAGCACGCAGTCGGGGGCAATGAAGAGGAAATCTTTGAGCAGCAGGTTATTATTGTCGTCGGCGGCCGCCGCAGCGACAGCGACGACGACGACGATGATAAAACGTCCAATATGTACGACGCCACGTCGTGGTCATACGTCTATACGGGGGAGGGGCATTGGAGTTCGCACCCCTCGTCCCCCTCCGCATCCCTGGTCCCTATGCACCCCCCCCCCCGCCCGCACACTCGCTCCCTCTGCACGTGCATTTGTGTGGTGGTAAGCGTGGTGGACGTGGAGGTGTTCGACGAGCCGCATACACACATAGGAAGTAAATGGTCGGGGTGATTGGCGAACTACTGCGTCACACATATTCATCTTCGCAAACATTCTCCTCCCTCATGGTTGTATACTGAGCGTGTTCTTCTTAGTGTAGTAATGTTTTTCATATTTTTCTGTTGGCGATGCCACTGATGGTAATGATGGTGCTTTGTGTTAGCATTCTCGGCATTAACCTTAACGAAAAATGTGCATAAACAAGCGCTTTTGTCGGTCGACAAAATATTGCTGATAATGATGGACGGGTTTGAGATTCAACAGGGAAAATAGGGCACACTTTTTTTTACAACGTGTACAAAGCACATTTACAACGGCTCGTATACGACATGATCCGATCTGGTTACAGCAACACCTGTGTCGGTGTCGTCTACGTTGTAGAATATTGTTGTCGGTTATCATTGTCATCCTAGTTGTTACAATCATGACCGTCATCTCCGTTATAATGTGTCCTTGTAGAGCAACAACCACAACGACAGCAATAACAACAGCAACAAAATCAGCAATAATATAACAACAATAATAACATACCACCTACAACAACAACAATCAACGTGAAACATCTAAGTCATCTAGACGGCGGGGCCAAGATATGAAGCCTCCAAAAGCCATGAGACGGAGCAAAATTGCAGCGCAGATTTCAGTTATAATGAATAATGCTACGAAGAGCGATACACCACAACTTGTGCGGTGGTCGGTCGGTGGAAACAGCAGCGGCAGCTGCAGGAACAACCGCCGGTGGAGTCGGACCAGTAACAAACAGTGTTATTCTCAGATGGATTTGCTGTGGAATGTTGCTGAGAAATTCTCTGGAGGAACCGTTGTTGTTGTAGTCGTTATTGTTGTTGTTGTTGTTGTTGTTGTTGTTGTTGCTGTCGTTCTTGTTGTTGTTGCTGTCGTTGTTGTTGTTGTTTTAGTGACTGACATATTGTCATCGTTGTCCGCCCGTATGGACGTCCATCTGTCTGTCTGTCTCTGAGTACATGTTTCTGCGAATGCTCGAGATTTCTGTATGTTCTTCGGGCGTCGATGTTATGTTACGTTGTTTCATATTCGCTTCGTTGCATTCAGCCGGCATCCAGCCAGCCAGCTGTAACGACGTCATGTCTGGTTCGTCGGTATTCGATGCAAGCATACATGCATGTTTGGCTTGTTGTTGTCGTCGCTCTTGGCTGAGGTAGTTGATAGGCTTTTCTTCAAAGTGTTCGTCTCGAGTCGTCTTCATTCCACCTCAACCACTTTAAGCCACACAAGGGGCTATAATTTATTTACTCAATTATGTATGCTCATGAGTTTCATCATTATCATCATCATCATAGTTGTTGTTGTTGTCGCGGTCGTCGTCATCATCGGCATCGACATCGTCATCATCATCACCACCGCTGGCCGTGTTTTGATGATGTTCGTTCACATGTGGGCGTCAACCTCGACTAGCAGACTAACTGTGTGAGCATGTATGTGAGTGAGTGAGTAAGCGTCTGTTTGGTAGTGTGTTTATGTACGCATAGGTGATCTGTAGGTGATGTCGCGTTATCGTGCTAGCAATTCGTATTGGCGTTTTGCGTATATTTGCCCGTACCCGCTCGAAGTGTCGGCGGCAATCTCAACAACAATAGCAACAACAACAACAACGACTACAACAGCGACAACGACAACCCCAACAAGAAGAAGAACAACAAAAGCGACAATCAAAAGTGGCAATCATGGCCCGCGGCGCTGATAGCCCTATTTCCCCGTGCATGTGTGTATGAGGAGGTCTCTTTGTGTATTTTTTGTACATATGTGTATGGGAGCGTGTATCCTCTCTGGCTGCTCGCAATGACTGCCGGTATCGCTGGACGGAATTGAATGTTCGGCATTGGCAACATAAGCAGCAGCAGCAGCAGCAACACCACAAATTGTTGCAGACTGAAGAACGCGACGAAGGCGTTGTTCGAAGGTCGGGGTACGCGAAGAATGAATTGCGTAGTCTATTGAGTACATACTAGTGCTACAGCTACACTCGAAAGCCTAAAACATCTATACTACCGAAGAAGGATTTTGCCCAATCGAGAGCGGCAGGCTGGTGTCGTACCCGTATGAAATCTATGGTGGCAATGCGCGCAAAAATGATAAGAATTTAAATATACAAATGATAATAACAATAACCCACGTAATCATCATAATGATGATCAAATTTATTTATGCACATCATGTGAATACGTATGTCCGCTTATCAGCTGCTCTCGACTATATAATAACCGAGAGAAAATAACAAGAGACAATGCACAAGGGGAAAGCCCCAACGTCTGCAGGTAGGTAGCGACAAAGGCATGATGCTACGCCGTCACCATTACCACACAACCCAAGCGGTGCGAGGCACTGTGGCGCTTCCTTTCCTACAATTTTAGACTAGTCTTACTTGCAATACCCGTCATACCTCTCCCATATACCTACCTATTTACCTGCGCGCCTGTACGACTTCTAATTCAGCGAATATGACTTTTTCTTTTGCTCGGATACGTGGGAGGCTTTGGGAATGCTCTCTCAACGCACATGCGTGCGTGCGTGCGTCGGCGTCTTCATTGTCGTCAGCGGCAGAACCACCAGCGACTAGTGTGGAACTCACTAACGCAAACCCATTAAACTCTAGTGCACAAGTGCGCCCCCATCTCCGCCACGCCCTCGGAGACTCGGAGGAGTTGTATGGCATTGCGTCGAAATCTACGTCAACTTCTACTATGGCTACGACTAGCGAAACCATGATTCTATTAGGAACCTGCACGTCATTACATGCACCGTTGCTGTTTCGACAGGCACGTTCTGTCTGGTTTACCGCTAGGATAGGACTTGGGATTGGGAACAGGAGGCTGTTTTGAGTTCTAGACTACTCTGCGTCCGTCCGTCCGTCCGTCTGCCTGTTTGTCTGTCTGTCTGTCCTCCTGGCCTGGTCCGGGCCTGGGATTGGTCGAAGTGAGGCATATATTCTAGCTATGAATGCTATGAGCATTTGACTAAATTGATTACCACTAACTATGCTATCATTATTATTATCACTATGACGACTTTCACATCTACGTGTGATTCTCCCACTGCTGGGATTGCTGCTGTTGTTTCTGTTGCTATCTTTGCTGCTGCTGCTTCTGCCGCTGCATCTGCTTTTCCTTCACTGTTGTCGTCAATGGCAGCAGCTGTTGTCTGGTGCTACAATAGTATCCGAGGGGCCCGCGGGCCGCTCTCGAGCTGTGAATGCATGCAAGTGAGTGCATGCATTCACAGCTCGAGCCACAAAAGCAACAACAACTACTATTACTACTACGACTATTACTACTACTACTACTACTGCTACTACTACTACGGGCATTCCTGAATCATGTTTGCGTCGCTCGCTCGCTTGCTCGTAGAATTGCCCCTTCGAAGCATTGCCGTGCTTCGTCCGTCTACCGGAGGAGGAAGGAACAGAGAGACGGGGGGCCGGATTGCCGAAAGGCTGTAACGCCGACCTGCCGCCGCGGCTATATGTTAGATGCTGCTCTTGATTGCGGGGCGCTACGCGTGGCGCTGCTGCTGTGGCTGGGCTGTGGCTAGCTCATTCAGCTACATCCCAAGTGCTGCTGCGCTGCACTACTCGCCCATCTCGGCAATTGTGAAGGGTGACTTGCCCCGAGGGTTGGTTCCTTTGTCCATGTATATATATATATATATATATATATATATATATAGGAGGAGAAATAGAAAAGATTAACTTTCGATGCAAAAAACACGCGACTTTCCTTGGCCTTCCAGGGGGGGAGTAGAGGCAACCGGCGATGAGGTCTGTCATCACTGATCTGAGATATATATATATATATATATGTATATGTATATATACGTTGCTTAACGGCTTTGCGGACTTAATTAGGTTTATTTTGAGAGGAGCGCTGAGGCAGGCGTTGTCCAGCCTGTCGAAGCGATCGGAGAGACGACGCCGGAGACCTCGACCGTCACCGTAGTATCCGTATCACCGGGCAACAAGGCTCACTAAAATAGATACAACGAGAATCTGAGAATCTAGCTGGGCGAGGCAAATCGTACTAGCAGTATATATATATATATATATATATATATATATATATATGCGCTTTATGCGTCTTATGCGCTCAAAAGGCAAACTTGATCGAGATGCGGAAAGAGAAAGGGCACGGCGAAAAGCTAGAATAGGACCAAGTGTTAGAGATTAAGACCTCGCGGTTTCGTTAGGACATGTTATATATATACATTACATTATAGTAATGTAATTTGTATTGTTCGTAGTTCTATTGTTAGGTGGCGTCGTCGTCGCCGTTTTAGTAGGCTCGTAGTCAAAGTCGACTTAGTAGCAGTAGTGGTGTGGTAGAGCCGTGCGATTCAAGCGATTATGTACGAGTGTCTGTGTGCGCGTATCGGGCCGTACCGGGCCGTGGTGTATACGAGATAGTCGATTTGGCTCGATCGTATACACGAATCACTGATAGAGTCCCATATTAGAACTACTATTCTTATCATTAATATTACGTCGACGAAGAGGGATGATAGAGGAGCAAGCTACCCCATGAGGACGGGTCACAACGACGTATGCAGCCCGCGATACGCAGCGCCATCAAGCTGGATTTGTACAATGAAATGAGAATCGCACCGCGGGCGACAATTTAAGCGTCAGCTACGACGTCGACGACCTCGATTGTTGTTGTTGTCGTCGTCGTCGTTTTTGTTGTTGTTGTTGTTGTTGCTGTTGTCGTCGTCATCGTTTTCGTTGTTGTTGCTGTTGTCGTAGTAATCAACGTCACCATCGTCACCCTGGTTGTCGGTTTCTTGTCCCACTCTCGACGTGGTAATCTCCTTAGCCAATATATATACAACAGCAAGTACAGCACAAGTGCGTGACACGTATACCCGTCGTATACAAATACATCACATGCATATATTACATACGTCACATGCGTATATCTGCTGTCGACAGATTAATGCTCGATGAGCGTTTAACAACAGTTCGTTAATTTGACTGTGTTGGAAATAAGAAGAACGAAGCCTAGCCGCCCGGTATTCGTACACCGCCACGGATATAATAACGTTTTGCTCGTTATCTCAAGCTCTGTCCTTCCACCTGTCCTCCACTGAGGGTGCTTCAGTTCCGCCGGATGGAGAATGTTTTAGTTCATCATGCTAATTAGGCTGGTCCTCATGTATGCCCTCGATGGTACTTTTCCGCTAGTCGTAGTATGTCCACCTGTCAGTTGCTAGATCACATCTCCGAGGTGACATAAGTATGTGCTGGACCGCTATCAGCTTGTGGATGAGACTGGACGTTTGACCAGTCCGCAACGACTTGGCAATATTTACCGAGAGGCCCGCGAATTGGCGTTGGCGGCGCTGGAACATGGCATGAAATGTGCTACTACCTATAAATAAATATTGATTATATATAATCAATATGTATGTATGCATAGCAAAAGATACATTTGTGATATACGAACGTGTGCACGGGACATTGAAACTATATATATATATATATATATATATATATATATAGAGATATGGATATGGGGAGCGACAGACTTCGTAGGCACTTGTCCAGATTAAACAGATAAAAATGTTTGAACTGACTCTCAGCCAATATTTAATGTCCTCGGATTTGCTTTCGCTTTGTAAGACGGACTCCATAAATACAAATGTTCAACGGTGGAGATCGAACCTTATATGCACCTGTGTCTCCTTCGCACGTCAATCCTGCACCACGCCTCGACGTGTTCAGATTGAGCATGAATGTCTTAAATGTCGCGATTCAAGAAGAGATAGCCGGGATTTACCTGACACGCTGTTGTTTTGTCTGGCCGACAGCCATTTTCTGATGAGAACGGTGATGCTCATGGTGGCGATGGGGCAAGTTATGGCGCTGAAAGAAAAGAAACTGTTGCTGTTGATGATGCAGAAGATGCCCCTGATGGTGGAGGTGCGCGCCCCTTGCCTTAGACGAACTGGTACCACCGTTTCTTACGACGACGATGGCAACGACGACAACGTTGTTGGCGGTAGTGTCGGGGGGAGGCATGGGCTAAGAGGAGTTGTTTCTTGGCGAGTTGGCGACGAACCTTCCTGTCTTTACCCCCTCCGCCTTTGTCGCTCTCGCTTGATCTTTCTTCCTCCTGTCTTGTTCTCGCAGTCAGTGTCTCTCATACAGCGTTCACATACACGCGCGCCTATGTGGCCGTTGGAAATTTCCAGTCTCGGGACTATTTACCGAGGCGCTCCGAACGGGTCGTTGTCCTTGTCCCTGCATCTTCGCCGCCTTTCCGGGGGAACAACGACATCATCATTATCATCATTGTCATTGACTCATCGCTAATACCATCATCACCATCAGCAACGTGTATGGACTTAATATTCAACAAGAGGGGTCAGGAGGGAGGCAGCCAGCGAGAGAGAGAGAGAGAGAGAGACAGCGAGAAAGAGATGCGTTGCTACGGGGGTTGGGAGTAAGGTGTGTACGAGAAGAGGTGCTCTATTTTGGTGTAGTGGCGCGTACCGTCCAGTGAAACGCTTTCTTGCGGGGGAGTAGGGGGAGCGGTTGTTCTGTTGGGTGGCTGGTAGGTACGTAGGCATATATATATGTGTGTGTGTGCAGGTAGCAGATGGCAGCCGCCTCTCAGCAGAAACGTGCCAAGGGGGAAATAATAAATCGATAGGTGGTGAGTAGTAGATAGTAGTCGTCCTAGTAGTAGAGGTCTAAAGGTATGAAGCGAGAGAAGACAAGCACACGCTGGTTGGTTGGCAGGTCTTTAGGTAGAGTAGATACGGGAGGTGGTGGCGGCGGCGGCGGGAACGTAGAACGTGCAAGTGGGAGGTAGTGATAGCGGTCGACGCGGCAGGAAACGGCCTGTGGTACACAGCGGCACACTTGAATAGAGAGCTTCATCGCATCACTGGCGTCACCTCCTGATTGCGTAGCGTAGGCGTCGCCGTGGTCGTTATTGTTGTTGTTGCTACTGCTGCTGTTGTTGTTGCAGTTGCTGCTGTTGTTGCTGTTGTTGAAGTTGTGGTCCGGCAACTACGATACTGCAACCAAGTAGAAGGACGTGCGGGAGCGGGGAACCTACATGCTTGTATCCGTGCTGTTGGACCCGTGTAGTCGTGTTCAACCTATATTCGACATTCGTGTTTCTCCCCCCCGCCCCCTCTCTCTCTCGCTCTCTCTTTCGGCGTGTATGTGAGGGTGTGTGCGTGTTTGTTTCTAGAATCATGCTCTTTTTCGTTTCACCAATTCAATTCGTTTCACTCGCTTCGGGCAATATCAGCAACTAATAACATTGCCTCCGTGGTCAGAGAGGACTAAGAGACTAAGAGACGGCGGACTGCTGCTTTCGATGGTCTGCGTTTGTGTGCGTTCTTGTACATTCTTTACGACTTCAAAGATACAAGCAAAAAAAAAAAGGCACATGTTCAATTCGCATGATCGAACTGCGCAGCCAGCCTCTGAGACGGTCTTGCTCTCGAGCTTGCGGTAGTATGCCACTACGGAACTTTGGCTGTACCCGAACATTGTGTTGAGCTAAGACATATGATGATGATGATAATGATATATTGATCGCAAATTGTAGCGCACAACCTCGAACGAGCACGATGCTTGCTCATCTATCTGTTCGCGCTGTTCTCCGCAAAATAGAGACGGCGTTATCGAGTTTGCGGCGGGCTCCGTTGTGGCGCTGCTGCCGCTGCTGCTGCTGCTACCGGCCATTGTGTATCATGGCCATTGTGTGCTGCCCTACGTTCGCGTAGAAACAGCAAGGCTAGCAAAGCCAACTACAGCAACACGACAGTAATCATTAAGCAAGATTAAATCAATCACGTAATAACGAAAAAAAAATCCTACCAAAACGGACCAACCTACCAATACAGCAGTAACATGCAGGTTCAACAGCTACACGGGGGCAGACGGCAACGAAAATAGAAACAATGACAACTGTGGTATACTTTGCGAATATAAACAAACACTTACAATCAGTTAGGCGGAAAAATCTTGCCACTACAGCATCATCATTACCATCTATTGCAAGAGCTCATCTTCTTTCTTAAACTGTAGAGCATACATGTTCTGTTTTGCAACCGGTGAACCACGTATAGTGTAGTAACACCATCAGCATAAAAGGAAAATACAAAAACAACGACGACGACGACGACGACAACAACAGGTGCAATAACGTACGAAATTCTCGTTTGCTGCAATGCCGGCGGCCGTTTGTGTATATGGAATTCTGCAAGAAGGCTTTCTTCGAAGCGGCATGTCTATTTTGCAAAAGTAGGTCTAGGTAGTGAGCTCCATCTTTTTTTGGGGGACCATGTTGAGCCGCAATATCCGCAGAGTTGTGCTGTCGCTGCTATTGTTGTCCTTGTTGTTGTTGTTGTTATTGTTGTTGTTGTTGTTGTTGTTGTTGCTGCTGCTGCTGCTGCTCCTGCTGTAAGCGGTGATGGGTGTTGTCATTGCTGCTATCGGCTGCCATATATGGCTCTGTTCATGTCCGTACACCTGTGCGCGCTTAACCTGTGCGCAAATGCAAATCCGTACGACTGAATGTAGATGCATTTGGGCCGTTGTCGTCGCCGCGCTGTCGTTCTGCTGTCAGAATCGTCTGTAGACGTCGATGTTGTTGTTGTTGCTGCTTCTGTCTGTGAGTCTGCGTGAGTGTGTGTGTGTGCAAACGAAACAAAGGGTGCCGGTGGTGGAAGCTCGAAGCGTCGAACGCGCCGATATATTTATAAATAGACGGGCGGGAAAGCCGGCGAGATACAGAGGGAGGAGGGGACATACCCAAAGAGGAGAACAGGCGTGGTCACGCGCTTGTGCCAACAGTAGACCCGACAATAGTGTGGTCGACCACCACCGAACCATCGGCCAGACCACAACAATGACAACGACGACGACAACAACAACAACCACAACAACAACCACAACAACAACAACGACGACAACAGCAGCAACAACAATAACAGCAGAAACAACATCGCAGAAGCAACAACAACAACATCGATCACAATAACAGCAACGGAGGGTGTTACAATGGAGGAAAACTTGTGTACCTGTAGTAATATCACCACTTGTCCTAGTAATAATAGAACAAGCAGTAGATGCGTAGGAGGACGGTGGCCGATGGCCACTGTCCACACGCCGCCTCCGGCCGCCGCCGCCGCCGCCACATCTCGCCACGTAACTGTGTGTTCGCGCCGTCTCCATGTGCTACAAACCAAACTTGACACGAGCCTACTGTGGGTGGCGGTACTCGCATAGTTATTGCTATTGTTGTTGTTGTTGCTGCTGCTGCTGTTGTTGTTGTTGTCGTCGTCGTCGTCGTCGTCGTCGTCGTCGTCGTCGTCGTCGTCGTCATCATTGTTTCCGACGTTGCTTGCGCTATTGTTATTATTATTGTAATTATTAATATTATTATTGTTGTTGTTATTGTTATTACAATTGTGTTGACTGAACGTTTTTACTGTCATATGTGACGTTTTATGTAGTATATACGTTTTTATTGTTATTATTATTGCTATCCGTGTGATAGCAATGGTTCTTTTATTCGTAGTGCAGAGTTAGTTATCGTAATCTTCGAAGTTGTTCTACTCATGGGCAAGGGCCGGCGTGCCTACTAGCGCCGCTCTTCGTTGTCCTACCGCATCGTCATCGAACAAAGTGGTTTCGACGACACCAACAGCAACAAGAAAAACACTTAACAGCACAACAGACGGGCTACACCATCAACTGACAATACACTGCGAGTAATAACTGTAAAAATACTAATAAGTACAACAAAGTAGCAGAGAGGAAGCAGCAGCAGCAAAAACCACGGGTGGGGGCGTTGTTGTGGTTCTGCATCGGCCGTTCACTCACAGCTGGATACACTGAAAACCCCTGCATTTCTACTACTACTACTACCACCACCACCACCACCACCACCACCACTAACGAACGAGACGGCTTCGACGACCAGGACTACATGGTATATTTTGTGGCGGCACCTTACATCGCAGGCGGTCGTCCCCCTCGAAGACCTCGTACGATAGAACGAACAAGCACAACAAACCGGCAAAAAACATGTATGGTCCTCCTACTTTCGCCATCGTTGTTGTCTAGGCCGCGATCCCCCGACCCGCCAACCCCACACCTCAGGGAAAAGAAGGCACAAAAAGGTCGACCAACAACGCTGGCCTGGCGACGACGGGGGCGCGCCCCATCCAAAGCTCGAAAATGAGTGATTGTCGTCTAGACTAGCTGCGGCAGGGGGGGGGTACTAGCGCCAAGGAACATGGTTATATGCTGCGTGTGCCGCGCCACCCTAAGTATAAAGAATCACAGCGCAGCGTAACAGCACCGACTTCTGCCTTCGTTTGCTTACCTGGAACAGACAGCCAGACAGGTTGATAGATGCACAAGAGAGCTGGATCACCAACAGCGCCGGGAGCAGCCGCGGCACCAGTAGTAGTAGTAGTGGTAACATCGTAGTAGTAGTGGTAACGTTGTGAATGTACCTCAGCAGTATGCCACGACTGAGCTGCTGACGAGTAGTAGTAGTAGGTCCTGGAAAACAGGACGAGGAGAAGGAAACAAGGAAGGAAGGAAGGGAGGTAGACCTGCCCCGTCGGATGCCGCCGCTTGGTGCTGTCTTAGGCTTCGGCTGGTAACGAAATGTCTGTTCCAGGACAGCCGCAGCAAATAAAAGCCACTGCGAGGCGGTAGGACACCCGTGGACATTGGTGTTAGTCGGACGAACCGACGTCCATACGTAGGGAGGAGATATGCCGGACGGCCGTAGATAGGGTAATGGGCTTTTTGGGCAGACAGGAGGGCGGGCGGGCAGGCGTATAGGTTGTTGTTCGAGTTGTGCCGTTGCGCAGGCGCGGCGCATTAGCTGCGCCGTCAGCGTACACCAATTGCGTGTTTTTGCTGGACATTTGAAAAAAAAACCGGCGAGCCAGCCAGTTAGTTAGTAGAGCGGGAGAGTCAACACATCAGGTGATTGGAATCTCTTCTGTCTAGAGATGTATTCTCGTCGACGCTGGGTTGCCGTCGAAGGTCGGGAAAGGAGTCTTGGACCAGGAACAGTCGAAAACGAATGACATGCCGCGAGTGGATTGCGGATACTTTTGTTGTTGCCCGACCAGCAGTCGAATGGTTGTTCGTACATGTGTGTGTGTATTTGCGTGTGTGTGGAGAGAGCGGTCGGGATAGATGGATTTGCTGGGATGGATAAATTAGATGGAATTGCTGGGATGGATAAACTAGATGGAGTAGCTGGGGCGAGACTAGGCGGAGGAGGGGCAAGTGGGACGGATGGACTAGACGGAGTACCTGGTGGGACGAGACTAGGTGGGCCTAGCGGGTACGAGCGCGCAGCATAGGGGCAGCTAGAGTAGGATAAGGGGTGGGACGGGCGCAGATGGGGTGGCTGGAACTGGATTTGGTAGGGAGCGGAGGGCGGGGGGGGGGGGGGGGGGGGCGGGTGTAATTGAAGGATGAGCGTTGTCGAGGGGCTCCCGACGCTGGAAGGACGAACGAACAAACGAACAACGTTGAGGGAACGGCCCCAATGCTTGAGCCTTCTCTGTGCGCTGATCCGCTCGCTCACCCGGCCGTCCGTTTGCTCAGCAAGCCTTTCTTCTCTCTGACTCTGTCGAACCGGCGGTTACACGACGGTGTAAGGCTATGATGGCAACTCGAGATTGGCGGCACACTGCCACGCTGCCGCAGTGACGGCAGCAGCTGCGCGCGCTTGTTTTTTTTGTGAACGCCTAACGTACACTGAACAGAATAGAAGAGTGGAGCACGTATGAGGAAAAAGCTTGGTCGTTGTGGTGATAGTAGTAGCGGTTTTGATAGTTTAGAGCGGCGGCGGTGGCAGCAGTTGCTGTTGTCATTGCGTCTGTGGCCGTCGTCTCTATCGCACGGCGGCCTGCGTGCTATGCATTGTAGGATTGATTTTGCGGCTAGTCAAGTTGAAGGCCAACCACATTCTAGATGCACTCTCCCTCTCTCTCTCTCTCTATATATATATATATATATATATATATATATGTATATATATATATATATATATATAATGTGCGTATGTGGGTCTGTGGTGTGCGGCCACAGGTGAGCTCGTACGTTCTACGTCTGTTTCCATTTTATGCGGCCGAGTGCGTGCGTCCATCCCTTCTGGCGTACCTGTCTCGAAGGACTGATAGTCGTGCGCAACATGCGTGTCCTGCTATGCGACTTCAATAGAATAGCGAAGTCGTTTCTCTTTCTCTCTCCCTCATACGCTCACCCCTTATGTACCCCCCTGTGTACCTGTTTTCCTGTAGTATCACGGCTCGCCTATACGCTACATTTGCTATATTATGTGTTTGGCAACGGTGGTTGCAGTCGCAACAGCCCCAGTGATGGTTGTAATAATAGTCATAACAATAATAATACTAATAAACATCGTAGACGTAGGAATAGCCCTCAGCTCAGAAGCTGATCCAGAGCCATTCAGCACTACAATCACGTACTCCCCTACTACTTGCCTACGAGTGCAATTTTTTACATTTTGTACTGTCACTGCTACTGCTGCTGCTATCACGAAGAGCAACGGCAACCGTTGCTGCTGGTCACCGCGGCTATTTTGAGCTTTTCGCTTTACTGTCAGCGTTTTTTGACGCTAGATCGTTGTCGTCTCAATAATAATAACAATTATTATTATTATTATTAGCGCCGCCACCCTTATCTTAAGAAGAAGACGAACAGCCTCTACACGAAGTTGGTTATTGTAGTCACTCCCCCCCCCTCTCTCTCTCTCTCTCTCAACTGAGTCGATTCTCCCCGAAATGTTCTTCGGTGGTGGTCCTTCAAGGGGAAGGGAAAGTAGACTCCGCTGTCTTCGGTGGTGCTCTTTCAAGGGGAAGGGAAAATAGACTCCGCTGTCGCTACTTATGTGTTCCATTGCCTTAAATAATGCACGCTTATAGCCAGACACGCAAGCCGGCCGGCCGGCCGGCAGCAACCCGCTATCCATCCATTCAGACAGCAGCCGTACGGTGGCTACGCTCTGAAGCCTCTAAGTGCAGTTGGTTGGTTGGTTACCTGTGTTCCGGCTGACGCGCCTCCCCGCCTACCCCATAGAGCCTCATCACCCCTCGGACGTTTCCGCTACCGCCGGAGGCGAAGTCATCTTCAGCCCAAAATGACGACGAGGACGACGACGTCATCTTCGGCCGACGAGCAAGCTATCGAGGCAGCTAGCTTGACGGTCGGTCGACGTTCGTCTTTCGCCTCCATCTTTCCTTCCTTACAGTAACTTATTTATTTACCCAGTAGTAGTAGTAGTAGTAGTAGTACTATTGATGGCGCGGAGCCATCGAGTAGCTAGCGGCAGTCGCGGTGGTAGGACAGCAGATTTGCCTACCACAGCCGCGGCCCATCAATTGCTGGTCCATTTCG
Source organism: Dermanyssus gallinae (assembly GCA_003439945.1). NCBI lineage: Eukaryota > Metazoa > Arthropoda > Arachnida > Mesostigmata > Dermanyssidae > Dermanyssus > Dermanyssus gallinae. The sequence goes on along the minus strand of QVRM01002457.1, from coordinate 670,138 downwards.
ACAGGACGGCAACGGCAGTGGTGCTTTGCGGCAAGTGCAAACAACAACAGCTGAAAAAACGACGAAAAAGTCTAATGGCTCGTCGGCACGCCATCCTCCAGCAGCAGCAGCAACGTGGGGACCGCAGTAGCAGTAGTTTGATATATGCGCACGTACCTGCACATACGCGCAACTTAGACATCACTACCATCATCTAGTGCTGCCGTTGTTGTTGGAATATTCCTGAAAGATGAAGAGTGGCCGAACGCTGTCGAGGAGCAGCAGTACAGGGAGGAGGGGTTCGGGGGTAGTGGCAATTATGGAGAATTACGGTACTTGAGCTCAAGTGGCGGTCGTGTGTTGAGCAAATCGTGCTTAGGGGCCATAGCTGATCGATCTCTCTTTTCCTACCTGCCTCTATTCCGCTCTCTGTTCTTCGCCGTCTTGTCTTCGTTCGATTTCCCTCTTGCCCGTTCTCGAGCTTTAATTTGGTGCTGCTTAATTCTCCAAGTATTTCTCTCTCTCTCTCTCGAGTTCGCTGTCTACCCATTTTCCACGTATAACCATGGATTACACGGGAAATAATGACTTAAGTAGAAGTGAAGTAAGTGAGTAGTAGTAATAGCAGTAACCGCCGTGGGGGTGATGGACTGACACCGACACTGATAACAACTTGCCCTCGTTTTTCTTGGACTTTCCCGTGGGGGAAGTGACAGGACATCATTCGCCCTTTTGGCCCTTATAGGTTGGAAAATGCGCCGAAGTACGAGGAAACGAGTAGGGGTATCCGTTAATTTCATTTATCGAATCATTCGTTTACTTGCAGTGGGGATGGGCCGTGCCAGAAGCTGGTACGCCAGGGAAGGTAGTAGGCTCAATAGCGAAGATAGTCACAAAGACCCCATCCATACCTTTGCCCCCACGTCCTCTACAAGTATCGCGCAGTGCACGATAATATGTGCCCGCGTGACTACTACTACTACTTCTATTACGCTCACGATTTATCGCTATCGTGCGTTCCCGCTTGGCGTGAGGCTGTACAAAGGCGGCAATGATAGTTGGCGGTTATTCTTCTTCTCCGTCAGTTGACGTACGCCAGCTGCCCATCGTGGTGTAATACTTCAGTACCTTTCAGTAGCAAGACGCGACGACTGCCTTAACTGACTGGCGTTGCGTTTAGATGACGCAAGAATGCATTTCGGTGATCCTGCTATTTATTGGTAAACTGGTGGTAGTGGTAATGATGGTTGTGTAGTGCTGATGGTTTTTATTACTGCAGTTGATGGACACGACACCCTAAATGTACAAGAAGTGTAGTCAGCGGCGTCTTTATGGGCGCACGGAAACAGGCTTTTGCGGATCGAAAACCGAGCACATGCGAAATGCAAAGATGCACACGACGATGTCTACGTTTGTATGTATAGATGTACTTGTGTGCGCGTCGCGGATTGGTTGGTTGGTCCGCCGTTCAACAGGCGGCCGAAAGTTTTCGAAGCCCAACATCTGCAGTTGTTCGATGTGCAGTATAGTCCCTCTGCTGTAGCGCGCTTTGTCCACACAATAAGTAAACAAAAACCTCCTCGAGCACTAGAAGGCGACACGGAGGGGTACGACGATAAAGACGACGAAAGGTGAAGTTGCTCTCTGCTGCTGCGGAAACCCCAGCGTAATGTGGGTTATGTGGACTTGTACACCCGGCCGATATTCATTCGCCATTTCTTTATCTGCCCCGCTCCCATTTCCTGGTCGGCGCGTTTCTCTCACGTTATAGAGTCATCTATTCTTGTCGGAGATGTATTGCCCCTCACACCAGCGGCCGATGCCACTGCCACTACCACACTTTGTTCGGCAGAGCTAATCATTTTTCAGTCACTCACTCAAGATGGCTGGGCCAAATTCGTTCGTTGAAGGTTGAAACAGCCCGTGGTACTTGTAGAGAGGTAGCCGCGAATCGTTTTAGTGGTCATAGAACAGTACGTAGTAGGGCGTATGTGTCTGGCAGGTCTCATCAAATGTAGCTGCTGTAAGCCGAGAGGGGGGGGGGTGTTTTCTATTGACATGAACAGCAGCAGCCTGTCCTAGCAGCCGGTGGTACGCAGCCGGCTGCGTCCATCTTGGTTGGGCACGGCAGGACACGACAGCGCAGAGCACTGCAAGGCAGCACGGGGACAGGATAGGACATCGCAGGACAAGTATTCGTCCGTCGCTCAAGCCCGAACTTGGTCTCGCTAGTCCCGCTCTCTCTCTCTTTCTTTACATTTATCTCTCTCTTGCATTCAAAAGAGAGCCCGCAGCAGCAGCGTCCATCGCTGGCCCGTGCAGAGGGGAGAGAAAGAAGGAAGGGATTGTGGGGTGCGCCAGAAGTGTTCTGCTGTGCCGCCGCCACGACTATTGCTATTACTACTACAACTGCTCTATTAGCGCTCTACTACGATTAATATTACTATGATCTTCTACAGCTACCACTGCCAGTCCTTCTTCCACGGAAGAGCTAGCAAGCTGGTCTGGGCCCAGCTCACCGGTCCAGGGCCTACTTTCTGCCTATATGTTGTTTTTGGCTTGGACCGTTTCTTACGTTCTTTCCCGTCGCCGTTACCGTTATTGTTGTTGTTGTTGTTGTTATTGTTGTCGTCGTTGTGGTATTTGTTATGATACAGTTGACCGTTCGGTGGTTGATGGAGTTTCTGCTTTTCTAGTCGCTATCGTAATTGTTTTACATTATTTGTCATGCCTATCGTTGCAATCTTAGCATCTGATGTCGTCCTTAAAGTTGCCGTTGCAATGTCAGCAGGTGTCGTCCGTCCTTAAAGTTGCCGTTGCAATCCCAGCTGGCGTCGTCCTTGAAGTTGCCTTTGAAATTTCAGCTGATGCCATCCTTGAAGTTACTGTTGCAATTTCGGTCATTGTTGTTGTGCTTGTCGTGGTCGTAGTCGTGGGTATTGTTAGAGTTTTTGATTTGAGAAGATGCTGTTGTTGTCATCGTGGCCTCGCTGAAAGGTCGACTCTGACAACAACGGCAGCTATCACCATCGCGACCCCTGTGCGATATGAGGTTTCCTGGCAACCTCCGGACAGATTTCGTTTTGTCGTTCTTTAGTTGGGATAATGCCGCCGCATTGTAGTGGCGCGGCAGTACGGAGGCCTGCGTGCGTCCGTCCGTTCCTTTCTTACAGTCTCCGAGGTAGGTTCAGCCAGTCGGCCGAACCCTACAATAGGGCACATGCGATCTTCACCTCGGGACCAGTAGACAGGGGCCCATGTGAGAGCAAGCTCTCGCGGGCTGTGGGTCCCTGCAGAGATATTCTTTCTCCTCTACCTTCACTTCTCTCTCTTTCTCTCTCTGCAGCGGCAACTGATGACAACGACAACATTGTCATCGTATCGTGTCCAGTATATGGTGGCTAACGCTATTCCCCCTCTATTCCCTCCGTCGTTCTTGTTTTTGCCTTCGCGCACGCACATTCTGTTCGTTGTCTGTCTATATATTCGCTCTCACTCTATATACCCCCTTTTCTTTCTTTGGCCGGCGGTCGGTCGTATACGACCGAAACGAATAAAGCATAAAAGAAGGACCAATGCGCGTGACCATGCAACGGGGGACCGGGATATTGGAAGGAGGATAACCGCGTGAGTCTGGCTCTTTGGGTTGCTGTTGTCCTGCTGCTCTGTGTGTGAGCGCCAGAAAGTCGTCGTCCTTCTCTTTCCTTCTTCTACCCTTGTGTGGGGACATCTCCCCTTCCTCTCTCTCTCTCTCTATATATATATATATATATTCTACTTCGTTCCTCTTCTTCATCTGGACGCGTGATAGGCCGAACTTGAAAGGGCTTCGACTGGCTCCGAATAGGAGTCACGCAACGGCGGGCGCTAGCAATTGCATCAAAAGCAGCTCCCCCCCCCTACTTCTACCGCCCTGCCTGCTCGAAGGGGCGTCCGCCGAGAAGAAGTGGTCGTTGTCCTAGCGGCGGCGCTGCCAGTTTCTGATGCGGGGCTGATGCTGGTTAAGATACGAGGAGGACCCTGATGATGAGGCGACGGAGCGCCCAGCCCCTTTGGCCCACCCGTATTCTTTCGGATGTCAATTAACAGGCAAGCATTGCTCACTTCCACCAGTCTCCAGCCTGGAGATGGTGAACAGAGAAAACATGTGTGAGGGCGCGACCATGAGAGAAAGCGAAAGAGAGAATTGGATCTCAGATGAGAGGACCTAGCCCACTGTTGTTGTTTTCGTTGTTGTTGTTGTTCTAGTTGTTGTCGCCGCCCGCTGCCTTTATCGCAACGACGGCCGTGGCGGCTGCTATGCTCGCTACCGCTGTCGCGTACAAGCGATGTTAATTAGCACAAGTTGCAGCTACGCATCTCGTTTACGTACGTACGTACGTACGCACGCACGAATGTACGATGGCCTAAGTGCGACGAGTGCGGCCCACGGACGATGACAACAGAGACTGGATGACGATAAGACGATGATGGCGATGGCGGCGGCAGCGGCGAGGATGATTTGGCTCACTTGCCATGCTAGTGCTGTGTCATATATGCAAGCACTACGCTTTTCGCTCAGACCAAGCATCTACTCTTGTCGGGCTGGTTCGTTTTTTACCTTTCTGTACTGTCTCTCTCTCTCCCTTCTGCCGCCGTCTACTTTTCTATCTCGTCGCCGCTGTAACGTCTGCAACGTTGGCTGCTACTTCCGCTGCATTGGCTACTACTACTACTACTACCGCCGCTGCATTTGCGGAGGCGCAGCGCAGGATAGGGCAGGACAGGTAAGGACGGCGTATGTCGAAGGGACGGTCTGCTGCTGCTGCTGCTAGTTGCCGTATGCAACGCGTATGCAAGTGGCTCCTCTCGAATACGAGTAGAAGCTCCACTTTCTTCTACAGCTTCCTCCATCCCTCTCTATTATTCTCTCCATTTTGTACGAGCTACGGTCATGATGGAGGTGGTGGTGCTGCTGCGAAGAGGAGAGGAGAGGAAGAGCAGATGCAGAGAGAGATAGAGCAGAGGACGTGGGCAGATAGATGTAGGTGGGTTGCCCACCTAAAAGGTGGCCAAAGGGCTACGAACGAATGAGAAAAAGAACGAGCTCGTGAGTCGACCGGAGGTAACTAACGGCCAGCCAGATAGCCTAACCAGAGTTGGCTGAGGGCCACATCAGCGATACGGCCACTGCTGTGGAGGCTGTGTGAGGTTGTGGAACTCCGAAACAGCAGTAGCTTCAATGCTAGGTGGATAGTGGCGGCGGCGGCGGAGGAGAAGCGCCCGAACGATCTATTCGCCTACACTCTCACAGGACAGGCGAATGGGGGGGGGGGGCGAACTTTGTCATAGTGGGGTTGCAAAAGTGCAAGTGCGCCCACACACGGACCCAAGTCTCCAACCCGGGAAGCAAACGAGCAGTGGTTCTCATTAGATTAAAGACCACTCCTACCCCTATCACAAACCCTTGCCCCAGAAACCCTCGGGTACTCCGACTTCTGACTCTTTCTCGGCGTGTCCTGCCAGCATGAAGCCAGACGACCACCCCAACAAGCAGTAGCGGCGTAGTCAGCGTACAAGCGTACCAAAGCCAAAGAACTAATCTCTATCTACTACTGCTACTAGTACCCCCCACTTCGTTGTTGCGCTACGACGGCACCGGCACCGGCGATGATGATCAGGAGCACTACGGCTATGCGCGCGACGCTGGCATCGCCGCTTAACCTTCCGCGTTGAATTCGACTCTGTCCTCGTCCATTCGTGTCCTTCTCTCCCCTCCCCCCCGATACCTGCGGCCAACCCCCCCCCCCTCCTTTTACTCCAACTTGTGTAGACTCGGCATACGCCTTCGACTGAGGACTAAACCGGTTGTTACTATTCTGTCAAGTTTTCTCCTTTCATCTGCGCTTGTTTCTTTTCATTTTCGTACAAATGCGAGCGCCGCCGTCGCTGCTGTTGCTGCCAACTTCTCAACTTGCGCAGAAACCGCAAACCAAGCAAGCATTAAAAGGATGAAGGACAATGTACGTAGACGGATACAGGTAGAAAGAAGATGAAGCCCCGCATAGACGACGACAGCGCAGCGAGAGAGCCGAGATGATGAGACCCGCAAGCCACGTCGCCAGGCCCGTCACTTCCAGCTGTAGATGTCTGTGCGAAAAGTAAAAGAGGTTCAAAGATGAGTGCAGGCACTGGAGCAGCGAGCGTAGGCTGGAGGACCAGACTGGTTTTGGCATACCGTCTACTGCGCGATTACAACTATTACTCGTTCTGCCACTAGCCCTACTGCAGTTGCTATCACAGTTATGGCTCACGCTGTTGCTTCTACAGGCACCTTATGTCCCCCTCGCCGCTCCCCCGACCTTACTTCTCCATGGCTGCAGATGCTAAGCTGCAGAAGTCAGATGGTCAGGGGCAGACACTCGATGATGTCCGAAGAGGGCACCCACCCACTTACCCTAGGTGGTACATACTTATTAGCACTCAGTTGCTTGGCTTCAGCAATAATAGCAATTCGTCGAGCTTCTGTCAGCTGTTTCGCGCGCACCAATAGCGTGGTAATGCTTTTGCGAACTTGCTATTCTGTCTGTCGCCTGTACTGTTTCAGCTTGGCTGTCGTAGAGCCGTAACGAGATGTTGGCTAGGTTAATAACGAGTAAGGCGACTCAACTAAGGGAACCCATGAATATGTTCAATGTCTGTCGTCAGCCTGTCTTCCGAATTCATGAGATTATTTTTCTCTATCAAATGTAGCGGCCGCAGTCATATATTGCGCTAATGACCCAGGCTCCTGAACGACACGTGTTTGTTTCAGTGGAGGTCATTCTTGTTGGTTATGTTGTCTGACTGCTTTGTGGAGTTGGCGGTAAATTGGAGCCAGTAAATTGATTTGCTATTGACGATAGATTGACTGCACCATCCAAAGTAGAGCGCATACATTAGAAATTTGATTTATATGCATGGAATAATTCAGAAAAGAAAAAACTGGGACAGAGCAAGTTGGTCAAATGCGTTAATATGGTGCACTGTGCTTTGCATTTTTAATATCAGTTTGCGTGTGTGTCTAAGTTAACTGGATAACTGGATAATGGTCCCATGTATGTAGCCAGGCGGGCGAGTAAACGACACACCAAGCGATGAAGACGATGCAAACGCTAATAAGGGGGACAACATTTCCGTCGTTGTCGCTGTTGTCGCAAAGGGCACCCGCTACCTAGATTCAGTCGCCGTTGCACACGGCTGGCCTCAACCTAGGATGCAATAGGCACTTTTTGTATACGGTATTCTACGACACCGCATTCGGACGGGCGACATCGGACGCGCTAATAGCTTAACATCTGTAATAACAATAGTAGTAGTAGTACTAGTAGTTGGTTATATGATGGTGGTCATATAACCGTGGGGGGAAAGGATATGACGTTATTATGACGTCGCATCTCTTCGCTGTCTTGTCGATGGTAGCAATAACAGTCGTCTACACCGAGTCGCTGGCAGAGAGCAGCGAATGCTATTGGGTCAACACTGTACCGTGCCAGCCATATTAGCGCTTGATTGAAGCAACTATGCGGCCTCATAAAGGGCTGGGCGACTATGTGTTGTACACGAGCCATGATTATTCCCTATCGTGGATTATAGGCAAGGGCAGATAGGGTTGTTGGTGGTAGATGATGGTAGGTGGCCACTGTAGCCAGCTTTGGGGACTGACCAGTGCAGCCCGCCTTTCCTTCATCTGGCGCTGCCGCACCTTGATTCATATTATTGCGTTCCGCTTTGCTCTCGTATCTGGCTATGGTGACGACACGAACGGCGGCAGTGGCGGCGACCTCCATCAACCCTAAACCCTGTACCTGCTGTTTCCTGACTGGTTCGATTTGGAGGGGAACATCTTGGCGCTTATCGGCAGGCGTCCGAGCGAAGGGGCATTGAGGACGGCCCAGTGGTGTGGGCATCATCGGTGGTGTCCTGGCGGTGGGCATCGTCGGGCGTGTTCTGCTGGTGGGCATTATCGAGAGGGGTGGTGGTGGTGGATATCAGGAAGTGTTCTGGCGGCACCCAGCCATTGAGATGGACGAGCGGGTAGGTGTACGAATGGGAACAGTTCCCTATCGAGATGTTGGTTAGCAGGATGAGAAGGATGACGATAATGATGACGTCGATAGGGGAAATCCGTTAGGCGGCAGCAACAGCAACGAGGTAAGCTGCTGTTGAGCGGATATTGTTGTTGTTGTTGTCGTCGTCGTCTGCTGCCGTCTACACTTCTGTACATGTCTTGGTCCCGCTGTCGAGGTCTGAAGTTTGGTGTTTGGCACCAGCAGTGTTCGGGTGGTTATGAGATGGGCCAAGGTGGATGACGGATGACGCTGACGGCCATGATCTTTTTAGAGGTTCTGCTGTTAGTTGGAATGATGGTGATGGTGGCCATGACGAGGACGAATACGACGACGCTGATGGAGAAAAGAAAAATCGCCGTCGACTTTCTGCTACAGAGGTGCGCAAAAATCCTGTTAGCAGGAACAGGGGCCACCCGGCAGCAGGATCGTGCTGCTAGGGGGTTGCTCGGCCCGCCTCGTCCCGCAGCCCTTCACGCGTCGATCTGCAGGAGGGCTGAATGCAGAGCTTTTTGCCCAGGTTCTGTTGTCTGTCGCTTCGCCGATGTGGGGTACGTTTGGGGCTCTACGATTCGGCCAGCCGCTTGGCCGGTTCCTCTCCGCTTCTTCCGCTGCTGCCCTTAATTCCCTTCGTTCTACCTAGCCGGTCCACCTTTTCAGGCAGGCGGAACAACCAAGCCGCCATTTTGTTGTCCGCCCATCATCATCATCTCTCCATTCACCTCTGATGAGTTCCACTACTATTGTATAAGCACAGCTAATGAGTGCATGCACTCATAGGATCAAAGACATGCCACGCATACAACCAACTTTATACACTCTTACTATTCATACGCTCTTTGAGACCATGGTCAGTCCGGCCCACATTCGTTTACATACATACTCGAGTATGTATGTGTATATACATACATATATATATTTTTTTTCAACAACAACCAAGTTGGATAAATGTGTTTACGTTACATCAAAATGTTCCGAGATAACCTAGCATTTTGCAAGTTCTGCTATGGACCGAACCGCCCGACATACCGCGGCGTGGTATCGATCACATTTGCTCCAGCACTGTCTGCATCGACATTCATCCTGTGGTTCATGAAAACCTTCCACGTTGCACAGAACGTGATGAAATGTGTGAAATATGCTGCAAAGGCCGTAGTTAGATGTCGATCTCTTACCCCGTCACTCATTGCGCCTCATTGCTGCTGTTCCATAAATACCTATGCCCACCTCACTAATTTTGGTTTGTCAGTTTCGCATATAAACGTCAAAGGCGCAGGTTTTCATCGGATTCCATCGTTTTTACAACATAATATATATATATATATATATATATATATATATATATATATATATATATATATATATATATATATATATATATAATGTTGTATACGAACGTTTAGATTAGATTGTTTGGTCGCACACTGGCTCTCGGACGTCGAATCTTCAAGGTCTGTTAGATTTCGTTATGTGTGGGGTGCTGGTGGTGGTGAGTTGGGGGGTGGCATCGGAGACGCTCGTACTGCATCACCACTGCAACTGCGCGATATGAGTGTTCGAGTGTCATAGGTGAGCAATTGTTAGCTGGCTTGATCAAAATACGCCTACGTTCCGAAGCACATAGGTAGGTGAGTGCATCCGTCCGTGCGTATGCTTCGTACTAGGCGCATGCCAATGATGCAAATAGACTGATACGACGATGACGATGATGATGATAATGACGACGACGATGATGATTGAGTGACGGCACAAGCGGATGTCTGGCTATTTGTATGCATACGTGTATGTATGCACGCATCTCTACGCCAGTACAGTTTGCAGCAGCAGCAGCAGAGCTGATTGAGCTTGGAGTGTGCGAGGAGACATGGTATTGGGGATGGCTGTCGGGGGGCTGCCGTCGCCGGCCGTCACGCAGTGCGGAGAACACTGATCTCCGGATGGGAGATGGTAGATAACGAGCCCCGCTCGAGATGAGATACAGTCTGCACCACGCGAAAACCAAGTGCTCGAAGCAGGCAGGCAGGCAAGCAGCCAATCAATCGCGTACGGTATCAATCATCATCATCATCATCATCATATCGTGATGATTGTTGATACCGATGAGCAACGCCGATGATGATAGAGACGAGCAGGCAGGCTTATTGGCAGCACGGCCTTGCAGTGATGAGTCGTTGGTTATTCGTCGCAACAGCGTAATGATGATGATGATGATGATGATGACACGGTCAGTGATCACCTACCGGCGGTCGTCGGTCATTGTTGGATCACTAGATCGGGCCGATGGCAATAACAACGACAAAAACAAAACAACCACAACGACAATGACGACGAGGATGCTTTGATGTCGAGATATGAGTGTTCATCGTGGCCGCCACAACTGGCATTCCCATCATAATTATCATCATCAGCAGCAGCAGCGTCAGCAGCAGCAGCGCCACAATTATCATCTCTGAACATCATTGCGACATTGGCATAATCACGTTGTTGTATTGCTTCGAGCTGCTGCTGCCGCTGCCGCACCGCTGTTCTACCGAGACTTACACGGTGACTACGTCAGGCGTTGAACCTATTAACTAAATAGGTTCAACGCCTGACGTATCGTGAGCAGCGGCTACAGCACTGTTGGGACCGAGCAGTCAGACAATCAGAGATGATGATGATGATGATTATCCTATGTTCGACCTCATCATCATCATCATCCTCAAAATGATCATCATCATCATCGTTACCATTTTACGACACAACAGCGTGGAGTTAGTTCTCCGCATCTCCGCTCCAATTGTTCTTACTGGAGCGGATCAATTACAGAAGCTGCTGATATGTGCCAGCCACTCCTTGATCGCGCAGCGGCAGCAGCAGCAGCAGCAGAGGCACTAACTAGGGTCTACGAGATGTAAGCTTGCGTGCATGCCTGCATGCATATGTGATTGCATGTATCAGTGGGCGGCTTATGGCCGACATGGTGGGCGGCACAGGAACAAACTCTGCGACCGTCACGAGTCGGCTCATCTCCGCGCATTGAGGCCGCACTGTGAACGCAGCGCGCTGGCGAATACTGTTGGTCTCATCTATCAGTCAACCTTCCAGCCACTCAGGCAGGAAGGCAGTGGCCGGACGGAAGGAAGGACGAACAGTCGGACAATACGAGTTGCAAAATGGTTGACCGAGTTCAGGTCCGGTCCAGCGTGATGGGCCACTCTTCGGGCATCGTGACGTTATGTATTCATCAAATATAACTAACCGCTCGTCGATTGTTTGGGGGGCGAGCGTGTACCTGGAACGTTCGAGATATCTTCCTGTTTCTAGTCCTCCTCCTACTCTCTCTCTCTCTCTTTCTATGTTTCACCTACACATAGACATACTTGTGAATCTGTGTTCGTCCTGCGTTCAGTAGGTTCATTCAGTATGTTTCTAGGGTAGCAGTAATCAACTGCCACACATGTTATAGCTGTTCCCCCCATTCTCTATGATAATACCTCCCTTCCTCTCTCTGTATGTTTTCGAAGCTGCCGGAAGACGACAACGACGCATCATATCCATAGCATCTCCCGCGAATATGCGCAATTGAAATATCGTTCACGTGCAGCGTGGCCGAAAGCACTTCGAGAAGGCAAACGAGGGACAGAGGGAGAGAGAGAGAGAGAGAGGAATAAGTGTGCGCTCTATTGGCTTCTGTTTAGCTGGCCCTATGTGTTTGTGGTGTGCACTTCGCCCACCAACGATCCGGGGGGAGGAGACACTTGGCTGAGAGACACTCGTGCGTCAGCACCTCATTCTGCATCTAGCGGGCAGATATGATTGGTTGGTTGGTGGCTAGTTGGTGACACCTCCCATTCTCGTATTGTGTCGTATGCCGATGCCGTGCAGTCGTCAACCTTCGCATTTCGTGCTGTCAAGTCGTATCAATAATCATAATCATCATAATAATAACAGTAATTATTACCGTCGTTGTGCTCGCCACCACCGCCGACGTTTCTCATATGAGAAGATTACGATGAGCGGGGTAAGGGTGTTTGCACTTCCGCTCGGTTAGGTGCTGCTGCCGCCGCCGCGTCTCGGCGTTATTGCTGGGTCCGGATAGATGGATGGGTGGGTGGGTAGACGGAGGGATGTATGTATAGTTAGATGATGGGCCGGAAAACGGAACGTCGACTCGGCGATTTCTAGCCCTCCCGCCTTCTTCCTACGTGTGCTTACGTTGGGTTTCCCCTCTTTCTCTCGCCACCTTTTCCCTTCTCCCTGTGTATTGCCTAATTCTTTTCTCGACCTCTCTCGCGTTCTCTGGCTCTGGCTTGTGTTGTGCTGCGCGACACCACGACGCCTCCGTGTGCAATGATGCAGCAGGTGATAGTTGTAGATGGAAACGCCAAGAGCACGGGGCAGCTTCGTGGCATATCTGACGAATATGTTGCTGTGATGCAGCTGCAGTTGTGCTCGGACGGCTCCGTCGTAATACTACGCCGAGGAAATGAACGAACAACTGAACTGCGGCAGTATATATCGTGCGTGGATTGTACTGAATATGAGCTGATAATGGCGATGACTACTGTTGTTGTTGATTTGTTTGTTCTAGGGTAGCCATCCGTGCCCAGGTGACGATCACATAATGGGAGGAATATTTGGGAGGGCTTTGGGGGGCGTAGCCAAAGCGGCGGCAGCAGTAAATAACGACCACAGCATTTCTGAATTCACCCTGCGAGCTGGCGAGCTAAGTCAGCGATTGGTAGAACGCATGACAGACAGCTGAGTGACTTTTGCCTTAGCGAAAATCTTCTCAAGTATGCGTTCAGATACGATGCACTGATAGAGATTCGGATCATCCACATTATGGTCGCGCTTTCCTTTGAATATTAGGGATAATCTGGCGCGGTGCCAGGACTTGGGTATTTGCGTCTCCCTCGTCGACTATCTGGTTGAACAGCGAAGTCAAGCAGCTGCTTGTATTTGGACAAAATAGGACAAAATCGGCCCTATTTTGTCCATAGAACCGTCTACGTTTTGCAATTGTCTGGGGGTCGGAGTTCAAAGCTTCGTCACGTTGCAGATAGCAGGCCCGAGTAAACCACGGCTTCGCCCGCTTCCGACGGGACTTCCCTTTGACTATTGCAGTTTTTACGGGTGCTATTTCCATGGTTCACGTCAATAGGCTGTCCCATCTGCATGGACTTGTGTTCGCACCTTAGAAACTCCCTCGGATATTCGAGATTATGGAACAGAAAGGTCGATGGTACTTCTTCCGCTCCGATCACGGTAATTTGCACAAGCCTTCGGATTACAGAAGCTCTATCGGTCCTTGTCCTTTGTCGCCAGAGTCAATACGATAGTTGCAGTTATAGGCCACAACGGTAGGCAACTGTAGATCATGATCCGCTATTCCCGTACAGACTGCATCACTAACATCATTGCAGTGAGGTGGCAGATAGAGAAATGCGAAATTGAATCTATCTGAGATGAGCGTTAGCTAACGAAATCTCTCCTACTGGTCTACCGCAACCACTCTCAGGAAGGCATGCCAACAGGTGGAATCCTCGCATCTCATCGAGATACAATCCCTCCCGAAGAAATACTTCCGTGAAAAGTACAGTGCCAACATCATGAAATAAGGGATCTGGTACTAGCTGCATAGCTTCAGACAACATTCAGTATTCCAAACCAGGGGGGGCTTGCAGAACTGCAGATCATGCGATGGCGAGGGGCGTCATTGCAGAACCGCTAAGTTCGGTCGTTCAATGAATTCTATCAAACAAGTACGTGTAACTTAATCTGCAACCATCTGTGTCATAACAGCAATCCGTCAAGATTAGACTAGGGGAGTGAGGGGTGTGGTTAACGATTAACGGACGCCTATGTTGTGTGGTATTAATCACATTATATATATATATATTTTTTTTTTAACAAAATATTTAAACAAGTGCGTGCAGTTCAATCGGTAACCATCGGCGTCACAACAGCAATACGTCAAGATCAAACTAGGGGAGTGTAGGGGGGGTGGAGTTTACGATTAACTGACACCTATGTTGTGTGCGAGTAATCATATTACACATGTCTGTATTACTATATATATATATATATATATATATATATATATATATATATATATATATATATATATATGTGTGTGTGTGTTTGAGTTATTGTATGTGTAGGAGTGATCAATACATTTCTGGAAGCCTCGAACTCAACCTGTTCGTAGGGTTATAGATGATGACATGGACGGTAGGAAAGGAGCGAAGCAGTACCGACAGCAGCAGTGAGGCAAATAGCAACAACAATAACAACAACAGCAGCACCAGCAGCAGCACCAGCCGTCGACCACCACCACCACCATCGCCTGCCACAGCTATCTAAAAATGGCCCCCAGCTAAATAGATAAAAGCCCTTCTATGTTTGTGAGTGAACAGCAGAACAGGACAATGGCCGAGAGGAAAAAGAGCAAAAGAAGCAAGGCTAGGAAGATGCGAAAAACGCTAGTAGGGGAGCGTTCGAAACGCTATTGCCGGTGGCGTCTGGGAGCTTGTATATATATATATATATATATATATATATATATATATATATATATATATATATATATATATAGTATATATACACGTTTGTCCATGTGTGTATATATTGCTTTGGTATGTATGGTGAGCGAGAGCCTTCGACGTGTTGCAAACCCAGTGGCAAATGGGTCCGGTTGTACCGCGCTTCGAGCTCTTTATGGCCAGCCGGACGGTAGGCTAGCTATTTGCAGTGGTCTGTTCCGTTTCGAAAGAACGGGCAGGACAGGCTTTCATGGGCAGCATCATGATGTTGTTGTTGTTGCTGCTGCTGCTGCTTTTGCTGTTGTTGTTGCTGTTGTCGTTGCTGCTGTTGTCATCGTCACCGTTGTATCGCCGAGTTGGAAAAGAGATTTTTCCTTCGCGGCATGCGTGCTGGCACATTGACTGTCCAATCTCGACGCGGCAACTGCGGCCATGTCGCCATGAGCTATTGCCGTTTGGCGGCACCTGCAGAAGGAAGGCGGGGCGCGGGGGGAGGGGGTGGGACCTGTGAACCGTGACCGGGGCTACTAGATGCCTCCACACTGCTACCAAGACCACTAGCACTTTGTCCTTGTCCTACTACCACTACTACTACTACTACTACTGGTACTACGACAACTACTACACCGACTACTGCTGCTGTTTCTACCTACTAAGAAGAGTACAGCTACCCCACATGGGCTCGGGGGAGATGGGTGCTGTAGTTGTAGAAACGCGTCTGCCTCTGCCGTGCTCCTCGCTGTGTCTGCTCTTTGAGCGGCACACGGCTACGTTTATTTGATGGAGGAAGGCAACGAATTGGATAACACCGATACGGTGACGACATTACACACAACAGCGAAAAAGCTCCAATGACAACAACAACAATAAAAACAACAACAGCAGCAATAACATCGATAACGACGAAGGCCAACAAAAGCATCATCAGCAACAACAGCAAGTACAATATCATCATCAACAACAGCAGCAACAGCAGCATCAAGAAGAGCAACAACCATGGTAAAAGCAGGCAAAATGCTACCGTAATGCTGTTTTTGTTTTTAGCACTCGTTCCACTAAGTATACGTGAAAAGAAAAAGAAAGCCAGTGAAGCTGAAAAATGGAAAACACAGCGTTGCTTGCCTGCAGGGAGAAAGAAGAAGGCCTAACCGGCGGGTGAGGACCGCTGCACTAGGAGTAGCAGCAGCAGCAGCAACAACAACAACAACAACAACAACAACAACAACAACAACAACAGCATCATCATCATCAACAACAACAACCACAACTCGAGCGCTGCGTTGTCTACTTCAGTTTCTCGACTCGAGTCGACTAGTGGAGACCGGTGGAGACGGCCGGCCATTCGAGTGCAAACAGAAATAGAGCTGTTATAAGAGGTGCTGGCGGGACTACATCTTGTTCGCGCCGTCGTTCGTTCAACACTGCACACTGATGCGCGATGATGGTCAGGTTGTTTAGGCGGGTGTGGTTGGGCGAGCGGCTTTCCTTTCTTCGTTTCTTGTGAGAAACGAGAGCCCCCCAATCCCCACTTCCCCAGCCTGCCTGTTGTGGCTGTCAGCGAGAGAGGGGAGCGACAAAGGGCTGTACAACCGACTGGACAAAAAGTGGCCAGCGGTGGTGGTGGTGGTGGCGGTGGTCGCGGCGAACGGTTTTGGTCGAATGCTAGACACCGAAACAGCAAATGCAACAACAAAAATCAGCGGCAGACGACAGATGGCAGGGAGATGATCGGGAACGAAACGGGAATGATGGTGTAATGGAAACGGGGTGACGACGACGAAGGTTTGGTAGCGGCAGCTCGTTCGTCGATGAGAGAAGATTTTCGTCCAAGCCTTCGGTGCGTCGGTGCGAAGAGCGGTTGCGTTGTGCCCTGTTGAAACAGTAGTTCGTGTGTGTTATAATACCGCCTTTATGTATATATATATATATATATATATATATAAGATTAAAAACGACGGAAAGTTAACATAAACACATGATAGCGCCTAGGATCGAGTCGTATAGACCAACAACAACAACAACAACAACAAGAGTTTTAAGAGTTTCTCAAAACGAAATACTCAGTCATCGAATGCAGCTAAGCTACAATCACGTTGTTGCCGCCTTGGATGGACTGTCTTGAATTGTGCGGCGGAACGAGAATGGTGGCTGTCGAGCTTTACGTGTTGGCTGAAGACACAGCCTACGACGACCACTTTGTGTCGGTGGCTTGGCTTGATGTGAATAAGAGCCCGAACGATAGAATATTCGACTAGAGACTATATATATGTATATATATATATATATATATATATGAAGACAGATAGAGAAGTGCGGAGAGGAGAGAAGTGCAAGCTTCATCACGTATGCGGCAACGAGCAATGAATACATGATGCCATCATTTCATGGCCGCGTGTAGTACGGCATTCTGTGAGTGGGCATGGAGAATCTCGTGGATTCTGTCTGTCGCTTGCTTGACGTCTGCCACGTCGAGCTGCTCCTTCAGCTAGGCGAGGCGCGGGTCGGTCGGGTTGTTGAAGTCGTAGGATTGAAGCGAATTGTTTCAACATTCGAACGTAGCTCCATAGTCGAACGCCAACACGTGTGCAATACGACTTCTACTACTACTACTACTACTGCTACTATGCGACGATAGAGTATGGAGAATTGTGCATATTGACACGCAATGCTTTCGACATCGTGCATCGTGCTATCTGGCGACGAGCGTGTCATGTATGTGTACATATCGCGCGTACATCGCGCGTCAATGTGCCTGCTTGCCCGTAATCTCAAACACACACACACACAGACACACGTAAACCCCGTAAACGTTGCGAGTTTATTAGATTTCAATAAACGCGCATAGCATTGTGCTTTGGACCGCGGTGAGGTGGGGTAACTATTGTGGCTGTTTCTGTTGTTGTTGCTGTTGTTGTCGTGATTGTCGATGTTGTCATCATTACTGCCGCCAGATGGCGTGCAGGTGTTGTAACTGCCGCTGTAGCTATTGCACTCTATCGCGTTGCCACCGTTGTTGTTGTTGTTGTTGTGTTATTGCAGCGTTTGTTGTTGCACTATATCGCGTTGCCGCTGTTGTTGTTGTTATTGCAGTGTTTGTTGTTGCACTATATCGCGTTGCCGCTGTTGTTGTTGTTGGTATTGCAGCGTTTGTTGTTGCACTATATCGCGTTGCCGCTGTTGTTGGTATTGCAGCGTTTGTTGTTGCACTATATCGCGTTGCCGCTGTTGTTGTTGGTATTGCAGTGTTTGTTGTTGCACTATATCGCGTTGCCGCTGTTGTTGGTATTGCAGCGTTTGTTGTTGCACTATATCGCGTTGCCGCTGTTGTTGTTGTTATTGCAGTGTTTGTTGTTGCACTATATCGCGTTGCCGCTGTTGTTGTTGTTGTTGGTATTGCAGCGTTTGTTGTTGCACTATGTCGCGTTGCCGGTGTTGTTGCTGCACTATATCGCGTTACCACCGTTGTCGTTGTCGTCGTCGTCGTCGTCGTCGTCGTTGCCTCTAGACGAATTGACGCCAAGCGACCAAATGGATGACAAAAATGCGCCCCACACACACACACACACACACTCACACACCAAGCGGTGATGTCAGTGGGTGGTGTTCCAGAGTAGTCGGAATCGGTCCGAGGTCAGTAGTCATCGGTCGACTGACCGGACAGTCCGAACCCGAACCCGGGGGCAGAGTGTGCGCCTAATAATAGTAGCGCATTGTATCGATGATTTAATTAGCATCGATGCCTGCTTCGGATGCCTGGGATGCTGGGAGGAGGAGGAGAAGGCTGCACTGTCAGACAGACAGATAGACAGACGGTCAGACAGACTGCAGTCTGATTGACTGGCGTTCTTTCGACCTTGATCCTTGTCCGTCGGTTCGTCCGTTCGTCCGTTCGCCCGTCCGTCCATATGTCCACTGTTACTGTAGCGGCTGAGACGAGTAATGCATTGAAATGTGTGGTGACGACGACGGTGGCGCGGCAATGACATTCCAAAGAATGGTGACTTCCCAGCCCCCCGCCGTCTGGCTGGGAGGTTTACGTTAGGTGGTCCGGCAATGGCGGCGGCGGTGGCGGCGGCGTTCATCGACATACGTCGGCAAACAGACAAACAGAGAGACAGCGAGAGACGGAGATAGCGAGACAACGAGATCGAGAGTGAGAGATAGCGAGAGCGCGATTGATTGATATCCGTGCCACGCAATGCGGTGGCGTCTTACATGCGCGGCGGACAGATACTGGTCGTAATATCGAATATGCGCTCCGCAGTCCAGGCAACCAGCCAACCAGCCAAGCAGCAGTCCACGAAAGGCGCGCGATTGCCTGAAGCAATCGGTGGTATCGCATCCGATATCCGTCGTCGTCGTCCCCCCCCCCCCTGCGCCCGAGTCGTGCGGAAGCCGCTCGGCAAAGTCGCGGGGGGAGCGCGGGCCGGGTCAGAGGTGCAGGTGGGGTCGGTTGGTCGGTCGGTCGGTCGGTCGGGGGGTGTGGACAATTTGAATTCAATGGCGGACAAACGGAGAGCGATAGAGATACACACACGCCGAGACGCAGAGGATGGCTGCAGTTCTACTAGTTCTGCTCTGCTCGGCACAGCAACTCAACTCACCACCAAAGTCAAAGTCGTGCGTGCCGCCGGCGACAGGATTCAACTCGTCGCGAAGCATTGTCTCGTTGATTTACCATTCTGTGTGCATCATCTTTCTCTACCACTCTCTGTGTGCATCATCTTTCTCTACCACTCTCTGTGTGCATCATCTTTCTCTACCACTCTCTGTGTGCATCATCTTTAGTCATCATCACATAGCGATTTAGTGTGTGATCATGTAGTAAACTAGTTGTATGGGTTTATAGTAGTGGGTAGTATATGGTGGCGATGGATTGCTAATGGATTCGACGACGACGACGACCACGACAGGAATTCGTGTCGTCGTCGTCGTCAACGTCGTTTTGACAGGACGGCCCTCAATAATAATCATATTAACTATCTCAACTAATGATCACAGCCAAAGCTGCTACGGCAGCTGCACAGATGCAGTGGTAGGTTTGGCAGTTCATTAAAGAGTAGCGTTTTGTGGCTCGCCGTCCTGGGAGGAGCGAGCAGACTTCCGTATGTATACGCGTAGCGAAAGTCGACGTCGCTCAAGTGGTTCAACGACGAGAACGTCTTAGGCGACGTGCATGCACCGCCGCCGCCGCCGGCGCTGCTGTTTACCGACGTATACTCGAAGTCGTTATTGGATGTTTGTTTGAGGTGTTTGAAGTCGTCGGCCCTCGCTGGCCCTCGGGTGTACGTACGCACACTGCATTTGTGCCCTCACAGCCAATATCTTTATCCGCCCTCTCATTTCTCTCTCTCTCTCTTCCTAAATCTCTCGCTCTCACACACTCTTTTCTCTTCCTATCATTCTCTCACACTCTGTTTCTCCTCCTATCATTTTCCCACACTCTTTTT
Organism: Dermanyssus gallinae; assembly: GCA_003439945.1. Taxonomy (NCBI): domain Eukaryota; kingdom Metazoa; phylum Arthropoda; class Arachnida; order Mesostigmata; family Dermanyssidae; genus Dermanyssus; species Dermanyssus gallinae. The sequence goes on along the minus strand of QVRM01002457.1, from coordinate 650,095 downwards.
CTCCTCCTCCTATCGTTCTCTCACACCCTGTCTCTCTCTCTCGCCTTCTGACATCGAAATTGCTTCCATCTGTCTGGGCCAGCGTCTCGCCGGTCTCTTGCAGGTCGGAAGTTTCCAAATTTGCCGCGCGTACTTCATTCCACATAGTTTCCTGTCCTATTCACCACCGCTAGCTATATAGCCAGTCTAAAGCTGAACATCTCAATCGAGTATGTGGGGTAGGCCCTGGGGACCAAGACTGATGGGCAGAGACGCAACGTCGCTGTCGTAGTAGAAATTAGTTATGTCAGTGAAATATTGGCTTATACGTAGACACTTTTGCACACACATATATATAAGGCGCTAATAGTCTATCGACTTACAACATATGGTGCAAGACGCGACATTAAAATTGGTAGATTCATATGTATGCGTAGACAATTGCGCTCGGTGGTTACTGTTACTATTTGTGATAAATATGTTGTTTTGAACCAAATGTCCGAATGACAAAGTGAGTCCGAACAGGCAGCGACAACTGTGCAAAGCATTGTTGGCCTGTAGCCTCTGGTGTGCCAGATACCAGATTGTATTAAAATTCAAATCTGCGCTTATGTCAGAGCGGCCTGTTGTCTCGCACTAGTGAGTTGATGCAAGTTTTTATGATTCCGCCAGCGCTGTCATGTCTGTGGACTAATTCTCTGCTGTGTGTGGCGTGCGAAGCATACAACATTAGCAGTGGCTACGGAATTCGGCATACATATATCGCTTGCTAACGAAAGAACGCGATCATTTGCTCGCCTGTTGTGAGCGTTGTAATTGCGAACTGTGCATTGCGATGTCCTTCGTAATGCCTATCTGTGTGAGTGTCTAGCTTGCGTATCTAGCCAGATGTAACGGATTGACGTGTTGTTCTACGTATGTTATACGTATGCATAATATGTTATGCAGATTACTACGTACATGGACTTTTAGCGTCATGTTGATGCTATTTATACGATGATGACGAGTCTAGACGTTATTGCTGATCCCGCCGTTTGTATGTTTGTTGTTGTTGTTGATGTTGTTGTTGTTGCGGCTTCTTTGTTGTTCTCGATAACGATCATGATCATTTTGGCGGTGAGGATGATGATGATGACGATGATGGTCGCGGCGCCGGACTTTTAGTGGTAGCATCGTGTATTATATTGCTAACGTAATCTTCTTATGTGCTCAGCCACCGATAACGACGAATGGCATTGTTACTTCTGCAAGAGGGCAACTGTGCCGGCACCGTACGGCGCACAGATCCGTCATAACAAGCAGCGGTGGTGGCGTCGTCCAAGCGAGAGCGAATTAGAGCAATTAACTAGCTAATTAATTAATTAATCGATCGGCCGATCGAATCACCCACCTATCGATCAAGTTCGTTCCCACAAATGCTGTATGCTTTCGAGTTCGACATGCTCAAGTACTCAATAATGTATGTCATTCATTAGATCATTCGTTGCCCCCATCGACCGTCGAGTTTTGCAACGCCTTTGCTCATTTCTTCTTGCATATCGCTTGTTTCGTGTTTGTCTCTCTTCTGTACCGCTAGGTCTATAACGAACTGATGGGTTGAAACAACCGTGGGCACACTTATTTGTGTGTAGAGCGTGGTTATCTGTCGCTAACTAGTGCAAGTGCTCTAGCAACGTTCGTTGTTTTTGTTGCCCGAGTAGGTAGGTTGTAACAGAAACAAGAATAATAATAATACAAAGACGTTGAAGACAATCGCTGTGGATTGCTTTTATTCCTTCACAGTAATATTCTTTGATTGTTCATAATAACACCTAACTGCTTGTGTTAATTATTTTACGGATCAATTTAGCAATACGCTAGAAAAAGCAACTGATTGTTTGTCTGTTCGGTACGTACAATATCTTAGGGGGCATCGGACTGATGCTGACGACATTGCTGCCGCCAATCAGGGCTAGTGACGTGTTGACCGCGTCTGCTGCAGACGAGGAGTCGTCTTGCGAGCTATATGCCTGCTTATCGGTCGGCCTATGTATATCTCTGTTTCTACTATTCTGCTTATGTTATTATTATTATTATTATTATTATTATTATTATTATTATTATTATTATTATTATTATTATTATTATTATTTTTACTAATATTATTATTATTTTGGTTCGAACTTGTCGCATTTCATGGTATTACGTCTCGAGTGCTGCTGATTGAAACAGTGAACGCAAATCGGTCGTCACTCGCGGCGTTACTGCTAATTGGAGTTGAACTGCTCTTCGAGCATTCCCATCCTGTGGTCCACGATGATATAGTAGGGCCGATATCAGTATTAGTATGGTTTTATTGTGAGTCACCAATGAGACTTATCGCAGCAGTGGCAGCAACCGTTGCCGTCGAGCTCTGCCTGAGGGTGTTGTGTTCGCTGACATAACCGGTGCCGTGAGGTTATTGTCTTCAGACGCTAAGCTGGTTGCACCCGACGCAGCTGGAGCCTTCGACGAGACGAGAAAGGGCTCGATAAGCATCATCTTGCCCACCTCGACGACAGCATTAGGGATCTCGTCTTGCCCGAAGATACTGTTTCCCCGGCATGCACCCCCGCCCGCCCCCATGACGAAGTGTTGTCTCCCAGCTGAACACCTGTCGCTGAGAGAAAGAACTGGCTGTAACTCGTCGGCACAGCTGTCGTTCCGCGGGGAACGGCATCTAGCCTCGTATGCCGCATAGCGTCTTTCGGGGACGCACGCTCTTTTGCTCCTGATTAGCGTCCAAGCGGGGTTCTTCTTGCTAAGCCGTTCGCCGTTCGCTTGGTGTTACGTAGTTCCTTAGTCCAGGTCTAGCCTTCAGGATACCTGCAGGCTTGCAACGGCTTGATTTGGCTATTCGGCTGCAATGTGCGGAGTAGTATCTGACCACTTCAATTGTTCTCGTTGAGGTAGAGCGCCGCTTTAGAAGTTCGACGGGGAGGGGGGGGGGGGCAAGCAAGAATGATTCCTGACACGCTTTCGAGTAGGAGAAGCCTGGAGAAACTGATACATCTATCGGGAGTTCAGTCTTCATGTATATTTACCGTTTGGAAATCATTCGGTAAAAATAAAATTAATACAAAAAATATTTCTATTATATTATCGTCGTCGTCACCACCGCGACGAACGAAAAACTTAGCTTTTCGCTTTGCTTTGGCAGGAACTTCGCAGATTTGGTGGTTATTCTGTCTTGTCGTCTCTCGCCAATACGGCGCTTTGTTCTCTACAGGTTATTCTCTTCACACACACACACATATATATATATATATATATATATATATATATATATATTCGTTTTTCGCCACTGACTGCATCGTTGACTGCGTATGTTTTATTGCCGTTTCGTTCTGTTTTTCGCTTTCCCACTTTATGCCTTTTGTCCTCTCTCTCTCACTCTCTCTAATAGTGGTTATCGTTTGTTTCGAAAATATGCGATTGGCCATCGCAACAACAACAACAGCAGCAACGACAATAACAATAAACAGTTCCAGCCACGTACATAGCAGCAGCAACAACAACTCCTACTTCGAGATTTCAAGAGATAACGACGGGGGGGGGAAAGGAAACGAGATTGGCGATTTCTCCAGTCCAGCATATCCCGTCTCTCGCTAACAAGCAGCCAATGCTTGTTTGTTCTTTGTCGCCTCGTTGCTTTGCCGTTCTCGATTCTCTCTGGGGTCATTTTCCCGCTTTGTCTCTCGTTCTTGGTCGTTCTTCTCCGCTTTCCTTTTCCTCCCCCTTCTTTGTTCCTTGTTCCTCTCTCTCTCTCTCTCTACAACAAGAGAGCGCGTCTTGTTTACGTTGAAATAGTTCGTTGATTGCTGGCGACTGACATACGCTCCTGACTGGCATTTCTGTAGCAACTGTACAGAGAGAGAGAGAGAGATAAGAGACTCTAGACTGCGATCAGTTAGCATCTATGTCTCCTTAAAAATACTGCAGCAGCAACAGCAGCAGCAGCAACAGCAGCAACAGCAACAACAATAACCACCACAACAACAACGTGTCCTTGCTGCTGCTGCTGCTAATGGTGATGCTGATCGTGCTAGCGGGCGAACATGATGCTGAAGATGCTATTGTAAACACAATAGCCCTAGAATCTTGTCAATCGTTACAATTTATTCGAGCTGTGGCCGTAATGTTTCTGCTCAATGCGTGTGCGTGAGTGCGTGCTCAGTCCGGCCCCCTGACACAACGGCGTTGCGCGATCACGGCCTACCCGTAGATAGACATCGTTCTTGTGCCGCCGTCAACGTCCGTTATACAATAGAATCGTATTATTAGAGCCACCACGACCAGTCCCCGTAACGCATCACACTGCTGCTTATAGTGACACTTCTCCTGTGCCATTCCAGTGGATTCGAGATTAGTTCTAGACGTGGCAGTAGTTGTGGTAACAGATCTATGGTTGTTTGACGTCGCCGTCGTCTTTGTTGTTGTTGTTGTTGTTGTTATTTATGGTTTAGTCATCATCATCATCATTTGTTGTTGTTGTTGTTGTTGTTGTCTTTGCTTGAATGTTGATAATGTTATTGGACTTGCCACATCTATGCCTGTGTCGATGAGTCACAATTATTTCTTCTCTTTCTGCCTGGATGCGGGCGCTCACTGCGTGTGAGTGTAAGTCTAAGCGAGGGTCTATTTCATGTGCTTATAAGTGTGCAGGTGGGGACAGGCATGTCTGTCAAATGGCGTATACTACACGCTTTATAATACATATATTCAACAACTCAAATTGCTTGGTCTGCGCATCTCGTCGATAAGAGCAGCTTAGACCTGCTGTTCGAGCTGATTTTTTTTTTATCGACGAGGTTCAGGCACATTATCTATGTCCGGCGAGAATTGCACATTTTGTAAAGCCACGTTCGACAAGAATTGCACATTTTGTAAATGTATGCCCGACGAAAGTTGCAACATTTTTGGCGAATAGTTCGTTAGAATAGTCTTTTTGTTTTCTAGCCAAATAAAGCGATATTAAATTGAATTTCGTAAAGCTACGTCCGGTCAGTCACACCGATGCATCAAATGTTAGTAGTTCTACTGTCATTCCAAAAACAAGGCAATTCCCCAATTCCACTGAGAACAAACAACAAGCTTTGATATCTCCCCAATTATGGCTAAGTCTCTCATTAACAATCCGTATATAAACGTCAACTTGACACATGGTTGCCAGTTTCTCTGGAAGTGGTACTTCTTGATGCAGTTTAAGTTATCACTCATAATACTTTGTTATATATATATATATATATATATATATATATATATATATATATATATATATATATATATATATATATATATATAGGTTACAAAAGGGGATATTCGTATTGAAACTATGCTTACAGATATATATGCGTTAGGCAGATATGTGCCGTTTTTTGTTTAAATAGTAACTATTGTACACGTACATGATAACAATGTTGTGCCTACTTGTCTGCTGTTGCTCGTGTCTTTTGTAGGGCGACAATATCAAGAAGTTCCGCGAAGAGTCTGGTGCGAAGATAAACATATCGGATGGAACGTGCCCCGAGCGGATCGTGACGATTACCGGGCCGACGGAGAGCATCCTCAAGGCATTCTCACTCATTTGCGCCAAATTCGAGGAGATGTCGCAGTTGAACAGCGGATCGCCTACAGACCCTTCGGGTCTGAACGGCGTACAGCAGCAGCAACATGGCATCCAGATGCACGGGAAGCCTCTCGGACCCGGTCAGACGGCAGCGCCCGTCACGCTTCGTCTCGTTGTGCCAGCGTCCCAGTGCGGCTCCCTTATTGGTGCGTAAGTCACGCATGCACGGCATCCACAGGCATTCCCTCCCTCCCTCCCCCCCCCCCCACCTCCCCCGCTCCATCCAGAGACACACAGGCACAAGAAATAACACAATGTAGTCGTGATGCTACTTCATCCTACGAATCGAAACGCTTATCTGCGTGTTTAACTACATTTTTAGGATAGACGAATAAACGTACAAACACATTGCTTTGTTGGTGTAAGCCCGTCGAACTCGGCAAATCAAGCAGTTTGACACAACCACAAAGACAAAGGCGTCCCTCCCGCTGTGTATATATATATGTATATATGCGTGTATTTACATATCTGCAATTGGAAGGTTATCCTGCATCAGGCGTGACACGAATGTCCTTAACCCTCTTGACGCTTTAACTAAGGCTCGGGTATTGTTTGTTTTGGTGAGCCGCAACTGAAATCTGTTGTTGTCCTCCCTCTCAGAACCCTGTCTTCCAACGCAGAGCTCGAACGAACGCTTCACTTATGGCGAGAAAAAATATGAAAATCTCGGTCGGCCATTAGAATAATTTTAATGAGGATGAAACATGGCAAAAAGCCGCCCTTGCACTCAGAATTGCATCATTATAATCGTCGTACGCATCGGCGACTAACGAAACAAAGGAAGTGCCAATTAAGGCGGAAAGGGCCAATCAATGGTACCCGGTGTACCCCGTTGGGCAGCTGTTGCTAGTGACGTTGTTGCGGGTCGATAGCGGTGGACGGCGGCGAACTTAAGAGGATACTGACGAGGCAAGCTACTATGGGTGTACCTCCATATGATAAGGCAAAGTCGAAGCCTTAGCGCTTTCCTAGGACAACTGTAGAAACGTTGGGGGGAGGAGTCCCACACTAGGTGCTCTGCTGCAGGCACCGCTAGTGTAAATGCATTTATTGACCAAGACCTCCTAAACAAGACAAAAAAAAGTTGGGTTCTGACAGTCGTCACCGTCGTTTGTGGCCAAAAAGGGGCCGTTATGCGTACTATTTAGTTTAGGCAAACGTTCTAGAGTGATTTTGCAATTCCGGTGAAGTGTGTCAGGATAGTTTACGTCAGACACGAGAAGGGACCCGAGCAGTTCTCGATTTGAGGCCGGGCTCTTTTCTGGCCCGCGAGTAGAAAAACTTTCACAACAATGTTGTACACACTCTTGCCTTTGCAGCACACGGCCTGCCTTTGCTGGTGGCCAACCGAATGGATCTGTTGTGAAAATAACGCATACGACTTGTTCTCTGTCTGCTCTTGTAAAAGTAAACGTTAGTCTTGTGCGCGCCACGGCGCTTTAACCGCTGAGCTGCAGCTGTTTTGCAGACAGCAGACAGAACCGCAGCGGTGACTGCAGCAAACGTTAACGACATAACCCATATGTACAATATCAATATTATGAGACCACAGCTAGGCACATGATTGATTATTTGTCTCTCGTCTGACGTGTTTTGCCGCTGCTGTCGGCTCTGATTACGCCCGACGCATTACTTATTATCATAGACACGAGTACGAGGTGCAATGTGAGGGCTGCTGTGGAGTCTCATAGCAAAGGAGGTGGATTGTGAGAGAAACATACAAGGGACAGATAAATTTTGCAGTGGCACAGCATTCGATAGGAGGATAGCAGTGCAAGAACTGAGCACTTCGTCCCTCGTTTCCTGAAAAGTGTTTCTTGTTGAAGCTGTGAAGGGGTATTGGCGCATTCGCCTCAGGCGTCCATGTTGCTCGCAACGCGGACAGCCTGGGGGTCACACTTACGGTACGTCAGAGCTTATGGACGGCGACTGATAACTGGTGTAAGATGCCGATGTAAAGAAGAGTCAACACTAGCAATATACGTTAGTTTGTGTGCGTGTGTGTGTGTGTGTGTGCATTGAATTGTTTGTTGTGTTTAGAGTTGCTTGTTGCGCGATCTGGGATTTGGGACGCGTCTCTGAACTTTTCCTAGCATACGCTTGTTAGGTTATATTTAGCCGTCTGCCGGCGTACGAGTGCATCCATTCTCCCTCGGTGGTCTCGCTGTTATTGTTGTTGTCGTTGATATTGTTGTTGTTGTTGCTGCTTCTGTTGTTGTTGTCGTCGTCGTCGTCGTCGGCCAGTGCCAACTGTCTTTCACAAGTCATTCGTTTGTCCCGCCCGCCGGATGCCGGTCGGGGAGTGAATTCCCGCCGGTCTCCGTGTCAGCTAGCACTCAGATGCTGATGATGATGCTGATGCTGCTGCTGATAATAATAATAATGGCCAGTGTTCGACGGGTGCGACCACAAGTCCGTCGGGCGAGTCATCTATACGCGTACTACTACTACTACTGTGGCGACCAGCGTCGTGGCCCTCCCGAGGTCTTCCCGCTGTCTCGTTACTTGGTTCGGCTCCGAACGCGGCGGCGGTGGTGGTGGTGGTGATGGTGGCGGCGGTGGTCGTCGTCGTCGTCCATCGAGCGGTGATGGTATTGGTCATGCGGGAACAAGCAAACCCTGCCCGCGCTCTGCGGGGGATCGCTTGCCGGTCCGGCCCGTCCCGGCTGGGTCCGGCCCTTCCGTTCCCTCCTTCTTGCCTCGGAGAAGGCCACTTCGACGCCGCGTTCGCATCATCCGAGAAGAACGCCCTTAGTTTCAGCCAGCCATTTCAGCCAGTGCATGGTCGATCGCGCCAAAGTGCCGAACCGAACTGCTGCCGCTTCCCTCCTCCGCTAGTTAGCAGTAACAGTATAGTGCTGCGGCTCTTCTCCATCGACGAGTGGTAGATACGCGGACGGACGCGGCTCTTGTTGAGTAGTAGGAGCAATAGCTGCAGCAGCATCAGCGGCAGGGCCGCGGGCGGTAGCAGAAGTGGCAACGGGGCTGCAACGGGGCGGTGAGAGAGACGACGGTTGGTGGAGAGTTTCTCGTGCAGAGTTCCGTCTGTCTGTCTCTCGATATACGACCATACGCAACTTTAAGGTCAAACGTGGATACAAGGGCATGATATAATTGTCCGATTACTAATTACGTCGTCATCGTTGCCCTCTTTTTTTTCTTCTTCTTAACTTTCGCGTTCGTGCTGTCCCTGAATCCAGCGTCGCTTTCGCTGTCCTTGATATGTTCGTCGTTACTATTATTATTATTGGAATTATCATCAACATCATCAGTAATACCGCCATCGGCTACGTGAGTTTGTTGTCATAGAATCAAGTGTCGATTTTTCTTAGGGGCTGCTTTACTCACATAGTTTAAACTGCCGTCAGTTCACGAGGGAAGAGTCGTGTTTAGTCACTCGACTTCGTCATTTCGTGCGACGCAGACGGGTTGTTGCGTGGCTTGTTTTTGGCGGCCATCAGATAAACTTGACGCGTTCAATCGCGCATGACTTCATGTTGATTATGATAATAATAATCTCTGTCTTACTGGATTGGTTCTGAAGATAACGCAACTGGACACGTCGGACCTCACGGAAGACACAACCAGACATACGTGCAGCCCAGTTAAGCCTTATGTGCGGAATGGGGCGGAGAAGTCGAGGTTTACGGATGCGCTTGAATTAATTTAACACCAAATTTGACACACATTTCTTGTCAGTCTATTCGACGAACCGCGGTTGCTCAACTATATCCTGCATATGTTGGAATATGTTTTTTTGTGGCATCTTGAACATTTTGCTACAAGGTATATGCGAAGACTAGGCATTTAGGGGGTTGTTAGGTGGCATCAAGCTCTGGAAGAGCAAAACTGCAGAAACCTGCGTTGACAGTGACCTGTTGTTATCCTTTATTCTCCTAACCGTTTCAGATCGTGTCCCTTAGCAATCAATTTGCTTCCATAGATTTTCCGACTGATAATTACCAGTAATGATGATGATGGCGCTCTTTTCCTTGTTTGACGACACCTGCATAGAATTGCGTTTTGTGATTGTTTCTCGCTAGGCCTTGATTTAAACGCAGAGAACGAGGCGCAGTATGGAGCCGCCGACAATGATGCCGTCCCGTGGTTGCCGTTGATACCACTGCTAATTTCGGTGGATCGCGAGGGGCAATTATTCAGACTGTATCGTTGATGAGCGGGTTAGAGCAGCTCTTCAAGCAAGTCCTCGAACATTATAGCCCCCAGACAGACGGCCCGCTGAACGGTCGGTGGGTGATCTGGCGGAACGGCGATCGTGAGACCCAAGGAGATCTCCAGTCGAGAATGGGAAATCGAGATGAAATTTAGATGAGAGCCTTTGAGATCTATGGAGAACCGCCGGATATTGACTGCTACTATTCCTGCTACGATTTGCACTACTACTACTACTACTAGAGACTCGTAACAAACATACTTGTGATTACAAGTAGAGCGTCATGCCGTAGAGGCCGCCTGTAATGCGATCCCTCGTTCGCTGTATATCGGATGTTTGAAGAGTGGATGTCTGGCTGGTCGGGAAGAAGACTCATGCTGGGGACGGGGGGGGGGGGGGGCAGAGACGGAGCCACGGGTGGGATTGGTGGGAGTTGCTGGGAGAGAGAGTTGTACGTTGGTCGTTGTTGCAGCCCCTTGAGGAGAACTTTGGCTGGCAACGAATGGAGAAATAGACAGAAAGGCACATGGAGCAGCGGCATAAGGGCACACATACACAGAGAAGAAGAGGGAGAGGGAGAGGAAGGAGAACGAGAAGAGGCGCCCGTCTTGCGGGATTGAAACAAGCCGAGGAACGGGCGCAAAGAACGGCGGCGGCGGAAATGGGAGTATGACGTCCACTCGAAACTCGAGAGTTGAACCCGAAGTGAGCCCCGAAACGAGAGGGCTCGACGACGACGACTATAAGAGGGGCTTGCCCGGGATGATGACTGCTGCTGGCTATTTCTACTACTGCTGAAAAACAAAATGTATATCTGCGAGAGCAAGCCTTCAGTGCAAGAGGAGCGTAGAACGCAGTGGAATCCATATGGAAGAGAGATTCGACGTGTAGAGACTATCAGACACTACCACCACCCTTACTGGAAGCAGCAACAACAACAACAACAACAACAGCAGAATCCGAAATAAGAGCAATCACAAAACCAAGAGCAACAACGACAACATCGGTCGGGACGGCATTGCCGGAAAGTTGAACAGTACCACGGACAGACGATACAAGGCGAAAGCCGAAAAGCAGAGGATCTTGTTCAAACGAGCAAGCCGGGGAACATTGGCTAGGTAGCTTCTATGTAAGCATGCCGCCATTGGCACAGCAGTCGGTTGGCGGTTTGACGCGTAGTGGCCTCGATGGCGAGCCGAACTTTCGTGGGCGGCCGGGCGGTCGCACCTTTACTCACCGGTCAGTCATAGGAAGTGAAGTGTATTGTGCCGATAGGCAGTGACTGGTGGGATACACGCTTGGCCTCACGCGCTCAGTTACCCAGGCAGGCAGGCAGACCGGTCATTGCTGTTTGCCTAAGAGCAATAATATCACTTGAGAGTGCAGTCAATGCAGCTTTCGACCGACGGACAAATACATCGTCGGATAGATGGATAAATAGGTATTGCTTCGTTGCCTATCGACTGGTGAAGAAACATAAGAACCGAGAAGGATTCATCCATACGCACATGTTTCGCGGAACGCTTGAACGAATCACCACGAGGAGAACAATGTAATAATAGCACGTGAAATCGACTCTCTATTACTTCGTATTCTATTGTCTAGCCCCAGGAGCTTTATTTTGTAGCCGGCTGATCGTAGTATATTCATGTGCACTAGGAATCAAGACTGAGTTGGACCCATATCTTTGAGTGGGATTTCAGTGGCCTTTTCAGCACGGATTTCAGCACGCTTCTGTAGAGGCGATAATAGTAATACAAATAACAGTAGTATCTATATTAGCGTAATGCTTCTTTGAATTTGTGCAATGTTTGCGTGTTGCGGCTATCGTTTTGTTTGTTGTTGTTGTTGTTGTTGTTCATGTTATAACGCGTTGTTTTCTGTTGTTGCTGTTCATGCTATAACGCGTTGTTTTCTATTGTTGTTATTATTTGATGATTGCCATTGCAGGTAAAGCCGGTTCAAAAATTCGCGAGATTCGCGAGCTGACAGGCGCCTCGGTTCAGGTGGCATCGGAGATGCTACCGAACTCGACGGAACGCACCGTCACTGTGGCGGGCTGTGCCGACGCGGTAACCAAATGCATCTACCAGATCTGCTGCGTGATGCTCGAGTGTCCGCCGAAGGGCGCCACCATACCATACCGACCCAAGCCCGCTATGCCGCCGGTCATTTTTGCTGGAGGTCAGGCGTATACTGTCCAGGGACAGTATGCCATCCCACATCCTGATGTGAGTAGTCCACTCTTCGTTGACACCGACCGACCAGTCATCCGCCTAGCAATGCTACAACAACACAAGTTCTTCCCATCCGTATAGGTACACTTCTAGTTTTTTGTTTATCAATTTATTCGCGAACCAATCGTGAGCGGCAGTGACCACAAGAAGGACGGGCCGGGCTCGCTTGCCCCGAGATCGACGGTACACACATACAGGATTGGCAGATTTATACAAGTAGATTCATATACTTCAGACTAATAGTAATAGCTAAAATAACAAAAGTAGTTTTGAGAACAAACGTGGTCATCCTGTGTCGTTCTCCTTAGACTTCCGTATACGTACACTTCATCCGTATACGTACACTTCATTATTTCGTTCATTTATTACTTTAATGGCGCAGCGTTACATTATCAATGCAACAACCTGTCATTATTTCATTACTATTACGAATATTACTGTAATATGTAAACAGCCTTAAAAGCGGTGTACTTCAATGGCTAGTAATTCCCGAACATACACGTCGCTAGTTAATATTGCTGTTTTGTAACGTGCGATTTCTAGTTGTTTGCTGCGTTATGTGGCTTACGTGACCTTATGATTTTTACCATTACGATTATTGTATCACCATTAACGCTGTTGTTGCTGTGTTGTCGACGTATGATATGATATGATAGGATAGAGTTGTTCCGCTGCTGTATCTAACCTGCTTACTGTGATACTGTATGTGTGTGTGTGTGTGTTTTTCTTTTCTGTCCGTTTCGGTGTGTTCCATCTGCCACCTGCTTCTCTCTCTCTCTCTCTCTGTTGTGTATTGTACCCCGGTGTGTGATTTTGTGCTCCCGGGTTCCGATTTCCAGCTAACAAAGCTCCACCAGCTGGCTTTACAGCATGCTCCTCTGCTGAATCCGCCAACGTCAGCCACCGCTAATGCTGCCGCACTGTCTCCCCAGGGTAAGTGAAACCGACCGAACGCGCTTCTAATGTATATACGCAATTATTCACCACCTAGAGCACTTGTTTTGCACGCAGGTCCGAAATGCTGAACTCTCCTGAAATGCTTAGTGCACGAACAAAGCGTAATTAATGACACCTTATATCGTGGTGCCACCTCTTTCTTCGCCTCGATAGCTTCAACGCGGTTCTCGCGAGCTCCTGGGATAGTCATTCAGTCTGTCACTCATCTGACTACTACTGCAACGCTTAGTATATAGAGTGCGATGCTCCACTCTATATACCACTAAGCAGTATTGTTTGTCGTCTTCGACTTTGTTGTTGTTGTTGTTGCTGCTGCTGTTGTTGTCGGCAACTCTATCTCGAGTTGTCCTCAGGTTCCCCTTGGATCCGACTGATCTGGTTTAGAATGGCAAATTATGCGTTTCTTTTTGCCTATGTAGAGAATCGATCCTCAGCTCCACTGACATGTATGTCTCTCATTCCGCAACGGATGTGCGTGGGAGAGTTTGCGACGTGAAATGATCCCTAGCCTCCTCCAAGCTACTAGCTTCAGTTTCTCCGTTTTTAGCTTTATGTCGTTTACTCTTTTCAAGGTCATTTTCTCCGATATCGTCCATTCCTGTCACGTTCTTATTACTGTTTTCATTCATATGGTAGCTAGCTATACGATTTTGTTCTTATTGTGTGCCGCTCCGTTGTTGTGTAATATACAATTCCGAAGTAAACCATGTTATTTCATTTTGTTTATTCGTCAGTTGCTGTTGTTGGTGCTATTTCGTTCATTTCTTCGTGGTTGCTATTCCTACTGTGGCTGTTGTTGTGCGTTCCCGTCCGCTCTCATTCTACCTTGCGGCACTTGTTGTTGTTGTTGCTGTGGTTATTGTCGTGCTCATGCCTGAGTAGGCTCCGTGTTGTTTTTGCTTATGGCCACCCTTTGCTCAGTTTGCTTCCTCCGGCAGCTTCCGGATTCGTTGTCGCCTTCGTTTTATTTGCAAACTGTGTTGCCCAAGGCAGTGAGAAGCGTGATGTTCGTTTGGTAGGGAGACCAGGGCAGGGAAAATGTGTACAACGGCAGCCGACGACGACACTCCGTGGTGGCGCATAGACCCGGGCCCCGTCTGTCGGTAACTGAAGAGACCAGTGAGGCAGTGAGATCATCACTTGTGAACTTTTGCCGCTACCTCTGCGTCCTCTGTGTACTCCTGGTCCTCTATTTGCTTTGGACCACTTTCTTTCGCTCATCTTGCTATTTCGAAAGTTCAGCTGAATCTCTGCATTCCAGGCAAATCGTCTTATAGAAACTATCGCGCAACTATATTTCGCCAAAGTAGTTAATAATAGCAATTGTGCAACACTTTGTGTAACTTATAGACGCACAGTTAAGTTACGTTTAGTGTTAAAGTTGTTGTTGTTATTGTTGTTAAGAAAATATATTATTTGCCTATTTTATGCTGTGGTGAAATAATCTGGCAATGGCGATAATACCTTGTGACAATGAAATGATTGTTGTACGTATCTATTTATGATTACACCAAGAGTTATAACATAAGGGCGAAATTATTTTTAGGCATTCATTTTATAGCGATATGTACAGTGAATATATAATTTTTAGTCACTATTTCACTTTGTGTTTCATTTGGTAGGTGTAGGGTGCAATCAATTCATATGATGTCTTCTACATTAGATCGTTATACTGGTAGCTGTGATAGTAACGTATTGTAATATAATTCTTATGAAACACTTTCTTTATGAATAGTAATGTACGGCATCTATCTATTGCACTACATTCCATGATTTAAAATTTGTTAAATGAAAACGAACGGCCGTGACTTTGTTTATGCTCACGCCGGACCGCCCTGAATATAAGTGATGCAATTCTGCTGGAAGGCCATATACTCACAGTAGTATCTCTGTGTGTACTTGTTTGTGCATTTTGTGTTCTGGGTTTCTTCTCGTCTTCACTTGTTTCAGTCATGGGTAAAGTATTACGCATTGGTTAATTTCCCAATTCATGTTCATTGAACGTTTGCCAATTTGTTTTTTTTAGAATAGTGTGGTTTTCAAGTAAAGATTCATGCGTAGTTTGATGAACAGCAACATGTAAAGCAGTATATTTGTATGTTTCTCATTTGTGAGTGACATTTCCGCAGATAGTTTTGCAGTTGACGGCTGCTTTTGACATAGACTAGGCGTAAGAGAAACTACTCATTAATAACTCTATCGTTCTTACTTTACTGGCCCGAAAACGGACTCGCTGTTCTCGATAGTAGTCGTAGAAGTCGTCGTCGTAAGAGTAGTAGTAGTACTAGTAGAAGAAGAAGAAGTAGTCGTCATAACATTTAGGCATAAAATCATTTGACGCAATATGGCATATTCCATCAATCAAACTGTTTGCTGTTATTACGCTCCCTGCGTGCCGCGCTCGCTTACTTACACGTACATTTGTGCTTTTCCTTCTGTTTTCGAATGTGGTCTCTCTATCTTTCTTTCTCTCTGTCTCTTTCTCTCTCTCTCTCCTTCTCTCCATATATCTCTATATGTCTGTTTGTTTTTCTTCCTCCGTCCTTTGTCTCGTTTCTGTGCGATACGTGTGTGCCCTGTTGCGTGCGGACACACGTGCGCGTGTATATATTTTGGTTTGTATTTGAATCTTGCCGGTGCTGCCCGGTAAACTACACTACACGCGACGGATCGACGACGGTGACCATCATGATGCTAATGATGCTCCTGCTGCTGGCGCCGCGTCTTCATCTGCGGTTGTTCCTGCTACTGCTGCTGCCGCCACGGGCTTTGTCACGGACGACGACGACACGGCTTACGACTGCGACGTGACTCACCGATGCGTTGCTTGCTCTCTCACTAACGTACTCACGTCACCTGAACCCACGGTCTCACCTCACCTCGTCCGCCCGGTCGGTCGGTCGCTGTACTACGAACAGCGGCGGCATTGGCCGCTCTGGCTCAGAGCCAGAATGCCGGCCGCGGGGGCGTCGGTTGTGGCGGTGTGGGCGGCGGGATGGGCGGAGCTGTGGCCGGGGTGGGGGTGGCCGGCTCGCAACTGGGCGCCGTTGTCGGCTGCGGCGGCGTGGGCGGTGTCGGTGGCGTGGGCGGCGTCGGTGTCGGGGGTGTAGGCGTCGGGGCGCCAGGCGTCGGCGGAGTGCCGGTCGCCGTGTCGTCGACGCAGGAAATGCAGATTCCCAACGATCTGATCGGCTGCGTGATCGGCAAGGGCGGCGCGAAGATCAACGAGATCCGTCAACTGTCCGGGGCGACGATCAAGATCTCCAACACGGAGGAGGGCAGCAAGGAGCGCTGTGTATCCATCTCGGGCACGCCCGAGGCTATCAACCTCGCCCAGTACCTCATCAACACGAGGCAAGTACATTACTCAACTTGTTGTGTCTATTACGAACTAAGCTGCTCGAATCTCTTATTCGTTAACCGTTTACTCGGGCAAATAGTGCGACCAACGACCGACGAACAAACAAACAAGGCGAGGCGAGGCAGGGCAGGGCGGGGCGGCGCGGGCCTGATTGGGGGTCGCATTAGTAACGCCACTGTTGGCCACTGCGTGGTGAACTTCATAAGCGTTGGTGTCTTATTGTTGTTGTTGTTGTTACTATTGTTGTAGTAGTGGTACTACTAGTTGCAGTAGGACTATGACTAAAGTAAAGTTTTCAGGCTGACCCTCAGCCAAGATTTAACGTCCACGGAATTGTTTTCCACATTGCTTTATAGACGGACCCCCGTAAATACAAATGTGCAACGGTGGGACTATGACTACTTTTAGAACTACTGGGATTAGCACACCTGTTCTTGGCTCCGCTTGTGCGGCGTCAGCAAGCTAACAAAGTGTCGGAATGTGTCAGAAGAAAGGGCAATCTCGGATCAACAACACATATGGTTGGAGCAATGCGTTCCTATGTACGTTGTCCATTTGCGGACTCAACAATGTCGAAACGCCTATTAATGTCGATGTGCCCTGGTGGAAACTCGAAGACATCTGCGTCGTGTGTAGCCGGCGTTATTATTACAATGATTAGTAGTAGCCAAACATGTGCAGTTAGCACCCTATATAAATACAGTACATTAACGCTTATGACTTATGCAGGCTCTTACGTATTCGAAGATGTCATCAACGTGCGTGTATAGTTGTGGGGTTAACATTGAGTATTTTAAAGACATAAAATAGCAAGAGACGTTTTATAAGGAGTATGCTGCTTGTGGGGGTATTGGTTGAATTGGGATGGTTGTGCAACATCGAATGGCCAACGTATTACGTAAAAGCAAGCAGAGGTGCTTTTGCGGTATTTACCACATTCATCTGAAGCTACAGGGCCGTTATGAAACATCTCTACATAGAGAGCCGGTACACAGCTGGCACAATACTCTATATTGCTGCAACTTGCATTGGTAATGCTAATCAACTATCTACGGACATATCGGTTACGCACTTTGCGCGCCGAATACATCTAGCCACCTGTTGAAGTCACTTGGGGCAATGTCTCCTCTTGACCCTTTCGCCTCTCTTCGAGCTTGTGACGATGACCAGCATCTGCCTGCCTCGAAGTGGGTCGACCGACCATATCCACCCATTCCTGTGTCCCATTTTGGTACCCTCGCTTTTAATTTGCACCTTGTGTTCATTCATTCATTCTGTCCTTCAGTCCTTCGATCCACAGTCCGCATTTGTTGTACATCTAGTTTCCTCCGCTACACGACATGAGTCGGCTGCTCAATTGAGAAGAAACGACGACAACCCGCCACCTCGACGTCTGCCACTTCACGCCTTTGCGCATACACTTCTAAATCCTGTGCCCCCCTATCCCCCAACGATACACCCCCACACGACGATCCTTTTACCCGAACCTGCATACTTACTTCGAATAACGGATATAAGGCGTCACCAGAAACAGTCGACATCCGCCGGTCCATTTGCTTGGGTCTAAAATATATGTATGAATGACGGATCGCTGGTGGGTGACGCGTGCAGCAAGCTTGCTTTTGTTTGGTGTTGCACGTGCAGCGGTTACCCATTTTCTTCACTCCCTTTCTTTCTCTCTCTCTATCTTTCTCTCTTTTACTCAGTTTCTTGACAGCCTCTCCCCTTTGCCGAGTTAAGGCTTGTGTTCCTTGGGTTACGACAGGTCGAGTTAAGGCATGCTTTCCTTGGGTTACGAGGTACTTCGAATTTTATTTAGGAGTTTATCAAGAGAGTTTACGCCGAAGTAAAACGACGAACGACACACACATATAGGGTGCTGCGTTCCGAACCAGCGCCCTACGTATCCTGTGGCGTTCTCCTTCGGGGAGGATAGGTTTTTTTTCTGCCTATAACGTGTTGGCCAGTGACTGAACTGAAGGATCTTTCTAACTTAAATGCTGTACAAGCTATGGAACAGTACCATTCAGTTAAGCCAAAAGCGATGAATACGTATCTCATATAGCCAATAGCAAGTTGGCCTATGGTCGTCCTACGATGGCGTCCGACTCTTCTGTTCTTTGATCTCGCCTGAGGGTCTGAACATACCTAAGGCTGTCTGAACCTTTTTTAATGATGCATTCGATTTGCAAGCCTTGAATTTCGAGCTCGTTCAAGGTTTACACACGTTCAAGGTTTATAGTTTGTATAGTAACATATATATATATAGCTATTCCAATCGATGTTAACTGCTTGTGCTATTACTAGTTTTATCATCTATTTTACTGTGTTTGTGCATCTGCTGGGCTATAATGTTAATTAAAGTAGTAGTAGTTGTTGTTGTAAGTAGTAGGTAGTCGGTAGTTATATGATTACTCTTATTATGACAATTATTTTTGTTATTATTACGAGAGTGACTATTAATTAATTACTTTACTAAGAGAGCCTTTCCATTTCCTTGTCTGCCTGTTCCTGTCCCGCTGCTCTCCACGTGCTCTCCACTACCACCACCACCACAACCAACAACCACAACCACCACCACCACCACCACAACCAACCAACCAACCACCACGATCCCAACACCACGAACCAACCAATCAATCATTCAATCAATCAACCCGTCCGTCCGTCAATCAACCTCAACCGACGTGGCATTACTGCAACTCAATCACGACCATCCGCCGCCGCCGGCACCACCAACCACAACAACAACAATCACTATATCACCACCACCACCACCAATTGACAACCCGACCTCGACCAACAACCTCGTCGCCAACCATGAACCAAAACAATCTCGCCGACTCCTCGTCCTCCTCATCCTGGATGAAAACATCCTGACAACCTGCATTTCCTATCAATCATGAACCATCAACCGGCTGGTCAATGATCGCGATTGACCAACCAATCTACTACCAACTACCGTTCGCACCCATGCGGGCACGACGCCCATGTGATGCCCACCGTTGGCCAATCATCATTCATCGCATGTTGACGACAATGATGATGATGATCGCGATCGAATCTAACTAAACAACCGATCAACAAACAAACGAACTTCTTCGGTTACCTCCTCTACCTATCACCGCCACCATCACAACCATTCTCTTGACTGTTGCTGCTGCTGCTTCTCTTGCTCCTGCCTGCGTGTCGGCTTGCGTGACCACCATCTTCCTCTTTGCGACCGCATTGTCACCAATCAATCAATGAATCAATCAATCATGATATTAAACCAACTGACAATAAAAATCAACTCAACATTGATCGACCAATCTGCCGACGAACGTCAATGTTCGGGTTGCGTCGTTTGGGTACTGATCGATACACGATAACACGCTTGCGGCTATTATGGTCATGACGGTCGTGGCGTAACTGAATGACTCTGCTGAAACAATTCATCATCTCATCGACGACGAAAACAACAACGGACCGAATTTGCACTACCGGCTGACGCCTTATTGCTGCTGCCGCCGCCGCTGCTGCTGCTGATGTCACCTGTCTATATCTATCACTCTCTCTACATACCTGGCTGCTTGTCGATCATCAATCAATCAACCAACCAACCACAACGTCTGCTCACTTGCCTCTCGTTTAACTACGTTCAACTGACGTCTACTACGAATTCAACGGGTCAATCGTCAATTGCCTGTCCATCAACAACCGTCATCATCAATGACGTAACGATTCATATTTACCGCTGGCACCGCTGCCGCTCAATTACTCCGATGCATTCGAACAATAACAAACACACATACACACATAAAACACACACATCTCGACCAACCGACCCAAATCAATCAATCAAACGATTGATTAATGGACGACCGATTATTGACTGACCGCTGCATTTCGACGCTTGCTCGGATCATCTTTCACCAACCACTACTACCGTTTGACCACCATCAACTGCTGGTTACCTGACTGAAACGACGCGTGATCTACTATCATCATCACCAATAACGACGACGACGACGATGACATACGGTGACGCCATGTCCGTGTAATGATATTACCATGTCGTGATGATAACGATGCCGCTTCATCGGGGTTAATCATTGTCGTTGTTGTTCTTGTTGTTGTCGTTGTTGTTCTTGTTGTTGCGGCTGTTGTTGTTGTTTGACTGTCGCCATTATTGATATCATTATTGCTGTGGCTGCGGGCTGTTTTTCGCTGCGCTTTTTTATTGGTGGCTTGTGTCATTGGTAATATTTTGTGGCTTTTTATTGACTGCAATTCGGGTGTTGTTACTCTTATGGATGCTACCTCTCTGCTGACTATTGCTGTCTTAACCTTCTACCGTCGTTTTTTTTTTCTATACATCTGTCAACCGCATGGGTATGAATGATCTTGTATGCGGTGCGTTCCTTTCTTGTGCTTCCGATTATTTTGCGTCTACATTTCTGATTATATTGTCGATTAATCGAACTCCGATATCCAATTGTGTACGCGTGCGTGCGCGTCACCTATCATTTTGAATGCGTTGTCAAACATGACGCCAATTTGCTTACGCTACGTGTGACTAATTCCGTCTATCTCCTGCTGTTCCATTGACTGCTGGCGACAACCCTCCATCCATCTTTATACACCGCGTCGCCATTTTAACTTGGTATCCTTTTGTGACTTCTTTATTTGTGAACTAATAATAATAATTCTTATCACAATTATTATTATACAAATAAATACATGTTCGACTCGTTGCACTGCTGATTGTGTCCGTCGCACGATCGAATGTGCCGAACGCACCGACGTTCCGTATTCAACAATGCTTCATCGATGCGACGACAACAACAACGACAACAACAACAACACTACCATCATCATTCACCATGTTGGCATTGACCGAATTACTCTCAAATCTCACAGCATGGAGTTGGCCCGCACCCTAGCTGATCCAACGGCCGGCATCCTCATGCAGCTGAGCAGCACGGCCAATTTGGCCAGCGGTCTGCCGGCGCAGATGGTCAGTGGACTTGGAGGAAAGTCGAAGGGTGGTTCGAAGCCGTCATCACCCCTCGGCGGCCAGGGCGGCCTGGGACGCAGCAACGGTGGTTCGATCAAATTTTCCCCTTACTAAGTCGTCTCGTTTTCCTATCCGCCCACCTCGTCGCCGTCGCCCAGTGGATGCTCCTCTGACCGCGCTCGCTCTATCGCTGCCTCTCTCCCTCTCGCTCTCTCTCTCTTGCGTTCCTCCGTGTCTTCCTACCTTCATGAGTCACCTCAACGTCCGCGTGCGGGCCAAGCGTGAACATGTGCCGGCACACTTACGACCGACGTACGTCGTCGCCTGCGGCCCCTCTTCTTCTTCTTCCTCTCCTGTACCTCGTGCCCCCCCGGCAGTGACATCGAGGCGCACCACACACCCAAAGAATCGCATGCTTGCGCCCCTTCGCTCTCGTCCGGTGACGTCGAATGCGACGGACGCGACGGATGCACGTCGCCGCCTGTCGTCATTCAGTCTACTACTGGGCGGGCATGCGAAGAGTGGCCTGCTGCGTACGAGTAACAACTCTAATCATTTTAGTAGTTTATACTATCTACACATAAACAAAATAAGATAAACAACATGATGATGGCAAGAGCAACATGTGCAAGCGTCCGACGATCCACACTTTGTGCGCGATGCTGCCTCCCACATCAACCTTGTCGCCTCGGACGATACGAAGGCTCTAATTAACATCAGCTATATATATATATATATATATATGTGTGTGTGTGAGCCTTTTGCTTTGGAAATGTCTGATTAATGTGCCGTCGATGGTGCCCGCTATTGGCATTCCTTGAGACGTCTGGGCGCACACTGTACACATGTGGGACACACACACATGCACAAACACGCTGTAACTTGTAACGATGATGCCGACCGATGCTCATCTTTGATGCTGACACGATGTCGATGATTATGTGAACGTCGGAGATCCATGGTGTGACTTTATTTAAGACGCTGCTGCTATTAACCAACTGTTGCTATCATAGGCAAAGCTAAACGTGTGGTGGTCGGTTAGCGAGAAACGAAAGAAAAAAGTGAGACAAGAGGTGATTTGATTGATACCCAAAAAAGAGAGAACACTGAACGGTAGCAAGGGTATAATACATGAACACAGAAACACACATATTATAATATAATCCGTCTGTATCAATACACGCAACAACTAGGCTGACACCGCGTGGTCAGCTTACCCGGGGGCCACCTGGCAAATGGAGTTAGTCGAGTAAGTGGCGCTTGCTCTGCCTCTGACCGCGCGCATGTGGGGGCATGTATGTATGCATTCTTTCATAGGCGACATGGTTACATGACTGTCTAGTCTGGAAGTGAATGCACCCCCTCAAACGGACAAATAGTAAGGCGGCGAGTCGTCGAGGTGCTGATATATGAATATATATATATATATATATATATATGCAGAAGGGCATTCTGTTGTTGTGCGAGGAATAATATTCAAATTGACACTTGTAAACATGCACTTCATGCATCGTACATCACGTTCACCAGGCGTTAAAATGCAAATAGTACCATACTTGTCGAGTTGCAGCCGCCTGGTTGTGGCGAAACTGTCTCCTCATGAGAGCCCGATGCCGTAACATTTATTGTTGTCCGTCCGGGTAGACGAGATAACGAGAGATAGCACTACTATATGCCAATAACAAACAAGAGCTCAGCCGTCAGGTGCGTGGCGTGGCCGGGTTCCGAACTTTTTAACATCATAAAACAAAATATATAGACATTACGGAAGTTGTACGGAAGCAGCCGACAAAGATAGCCGTAGATTAGGTAGGCGGTGGGGGGGTTGTATCGATATCCGATGCCGTGTCGTTCGTCGGAGCTGCTCTGTTCGAGTCAGACTGTCAAGCCAAAGAAAGAGAACTTTAGAGTAGAGAGAAGTGGAGAGCTCCTTCTGGCCTCTCGACGCTGCCGATCTAGTGTTATTCGTCGAGTCTTAGCTACTAGCACGATATTCCTATCACCATATAATTACCACCCCTTTTGAAAATGAATGCTGCTGACAATGTGGTTATGATAAATATGCATACAATCCTTATTGTGGAGTTCGTGCGCTATCGTTCGATATCATCACCGTCGTGTGTATATATATATATATATATATATATATATATTTACGAAATGCAGCCCAGAGGGCGGACGTGTTTGAGCACATAAGCTAAGTCATTATAGCGGTTTTGCTCATCGACGGCTCAGTCTTGTCTGTAATGACCTGCATGAGTCGCTGGATAGGCTACCCCGCAGCTAGGCCTACAGGAGTAGCCGCTGCTATAAGAAGAATGCTGTGTACTGGTGTGCAGTATACAGGGAAGCAAGCAGAGATCAATGTATTTGGTGGCGCTTGCTACCGTGCAATGGAAGATTATGAATAATCTAACTATTATTGTGGGTATGGTTGGACCTTATGAGCATACTAATGACAGCACTAAAGTCTTGCAATCGTAACATGTACAATGGTAATTATTATTAGTCTTGTGTTTCTTTCGTTGTATAAGCGCATCTCATGCTGTCATTTCGTGCTCAAGCACAGATAGTGATGTCATTTCAACAACGCCCATACGTTTTAATTGCTCTTTGACGTTAATAATCTTATAATCGTTATTATTATTGTTACTATTATAATTATTTGTCTTACTCTTGGAAGATCTGCCTGCTGATCAAAGAGCAGCTGCGAGGGGACTACGGGCCGCAATACTACTTCTAGCGTGGCTTTCCTTGTATCCCCATCGTGTGTGCGTCGTGATGGTCCTTGTTCTACCCGCTGACCCGGTGCACCATGCAAAGAATTTGCTTGCCGATATGTACGAAACAACCATACATGCGCAGCCGCTCACTACTGATGGTGATAATTATGATCAAGTTCTAATTTACTGAAAATCCCCGCGGCAATTACTGAGTGCCGGCTGATCTATCAGCAGCTCGTTGATAGAGGGATCGCTGAAATGCATCTTATATAAATAGCGTGGATAAATTTACTGTTAAATGATAGTTGTTTATTATTGCGTGATTGGCATTACTAGCACAGTTATCATGAATCGGCTAATATTATTATTTTTATTATTAGTATTATTATTAGTATACTCTAACGTTTATGATTATTCCTACCATTGTCAGTACTAAAGTAACAACATCAACTACTGCGAGTACTAGTACTAGTATCGTTCTCTCACTTTATTCCAGTGTACTGTGTAATTGAGTGGGGTCTGTTGTTGCACGAGCTAACAAGGAGAAACACAGAGTAGCAGCGCGTCGAAGTCGTTGTGGCGAACGCGGCGCAGTGTATTCATTGTGCATCCATAAATAGGTTACGATTAGTGCTACAATTACTATTATTAATTACTGCTCCTAATTACTACTGCTGATGCCGCTGCTGCTGCTGCCGCTGACGCTGCTGTGACGTCAACGAGTCGTGCTTGACGACTGTCGCACCGCCAATGTTCTAAACTCGAATTATTCGACCGGCATTGCAGTCTCCTCCCCTCTCCCCGTATGGTTCAGCCAGGACTTTGAGTGTCGCCACAACTTATCACACGTTATCACGTTAGAGTAAGCACGTCGAGATACGCCTACCTAGTAGGTCGAGGAGATAATCGGCCATTCATGCCGTTACCTAGACAAATTCCGAACAAAGAAGAGCCGATACTGAAGACGTCTGTCATTGCGACACGTTAGCCAATTAGTCTCATTAGAAAGAGAAAGGGCAGCGAACATGAAGCTTGTGTGAGCCGGCGTTAGTTGTGGCGGCTTTGGTCGGGTGTTTTTCGACGGTGGCTCTGTGTGTGTGCGACAACAGCAATTGCAGCGGCAAGCTCTCTCTGCTTATGACTCCGCTTTGTGGCAACCGTGGGTTCGCGGATCGAGATCGGTGCACCGGGAGACAGCAAAAAGACCAGCAGACGTAGCAGCAGCAGTGCGAGGTCGTGACGCCCTATCCGTGGCGTCATATTTGATAATCCTAAACCCCTCTAGTCAATCTTGTTTGGCTTGCCGTCGCTCCCAAACAAATGGGTATGAACGAGCTCGTCGTCTTTTCGCTCCGTGCTCCACGTGCTTCCTGGCCGACTATGTGGAGGTTATGTCATGCCAGCAGAAACAGCAATGAACAACGAGAAACAATCATCATCTTTTTTTCGTCGTCGGCCATTGTGAAGGGAAGGCGCCGGTGTCGTTTCGTAAATCCGCAATATTTATTTAATTCATATATATATATATATATGTTTGTGCCCTTCATTCCTGACGTTTTGTTAATGCATATCGGTCAAGGTTTCGGTTTTGAGCCGCGAGTACGTTTTGGTTGAGTTTTTAAATTAACGCTGTCGACAGTCTTTTTTATTTTACTTAATTTCGGTAGTTTCGTACGCGTTAACGTTGTCACCTAACCATGCTGCAGCCATGTCAGCCGGTGGCCTCTCATGTCAAGCAGGGCTCTGCGGTTAATAGGGGAGGGTTCAGATAACAGAGGGCGTGTTAACCGATACATAATCCTTAATTTTCGCGGTGATTGAGAAAGTAACGAACGCGCTGCCCCGGCCGACCTGAGCGCAGGACTGCCGATACTATGTTGCGTTGCAAGGCAGCCAAATTGACCCCGACCTTTGTGATGTCAGTGCGCCAGCAATTGGGGACAACCGTATTTGTAATCGGACGAAAGTATAGTTGTGTATTGTCAGCATCCTAGCTCGTGTCCAAAAACGCTATCCAGTGACCGAAGAGCATATCTATATCAGCTATATATACCTAGACTAGAGGGCCACGGACAAAAAGAAAAGTTGAAAAAAATCAGCCGACAGAAAGCTCGACACTGACCAGGTTTGACGGCGGGCTATACGTTTTAAGCGGAACCCCAGATTGTTTCATAGGTAAATGTGATAGTTATACGCTAGGCTAGAGCAGTAATAGGACTAAGTTCTAATCGCGCCGACCTTATGTTGGTCGTCGGATATAAGTATGTAACGCATTCATAGACATAAGATAACTTAATCTAAGTGAACCGAATACAAACGTGTATCTAGAACGTTATATATATATATATATACAACAATAAATATATATATATATGAGGAGCAGGACCGTGAGAGCAGCAAGGTTTGCTGAGCATCGAATGGGACGAGCTGGGGTCCGGATACCGCTAGAGAGAGAAGTGGCCGCGAGAGATATTCACCAAAGCTGACCATTTAGCGACGTGGCGGGAACCCTTCGTTACTGAGATACTGTTATGCGAAATCATAGTTCCTTCCTTCGATTACGACGTAATAACATAGTAGCTATAACCCGATATACTCAGTAACTTAATTGATGGGCTCCGCCACTCTACTGTGTCGTGTGTGAGTGCAACAACATCATATGGTAATGACGATGAAAAACGGTGATTCATAGCGTTTAAATCCATAGTGTTGAGTTTGGAGGTAAAGGCGATTTTGCGTTTTAAGATTATTATTATTATTATTATTCGTAGTTGGTAACACTTGCGCCTTGAATACGTTTTTGTTCGGTTCTCGTAATACTACTGATGATGATGATGAGGCATATAGGGGCTGGTAGTGTAATATCAGAGCGGCGCTGGCGGTTGCATAGTGTGGTGGTAGCAACAAGCATGGGTCGGGTCAAGGTAGACACTCACTCACCCGCTTTCGACGTAGTAGTATTCGTGTTGACCAAAAGTGGATTGATCTGAAAAGGGACGGGGCACAACAACAACAACAACTAGCATCTGACTGGTTCGATTCGTATCGTGGAGTCAGAACGTCAGCCGTCCGTAGTCAGAAAGTGCACGCTGACGGGGTTGACGGTACCGACCCGAAAACTAGCGCTAGCATGAGCGGAGACATTATGTATGCTGTGCGGTCATGTGGGAAGTATCATAGGGTATATTAACCAAAGATGTGTACGGTACAATCAATATCGATGGTCGACAACAACAACAACAACAACAATAATAACAACGTCAACAGCAACAGTGGTATTTGTAATATTATCAGTTTGTCAGTGTGCGTGTGTGTCTCTCTCTCTCATCCTCTTCACTTTACGGCTGCTGTGTCGGGCTTTGCCTGTAGTGGCACGTGCGAAGAGTGCGAGGCGTTGAATTGAAGAAAACGCATGCATGGGTGGGGGTAGTTTGACGGACGACGCAAAGGCAAACTCTCGTCGTGGGCGGTGGTGGGCATTATTAGTTCTCGCCGTCGACGTCGGGTAATAATGGATAGGTCGCCGTTTAGTAGTCCTATGTGGTCACCGCACGTTCATACATACTTGTGCGTGTATCACGGCGGCGACGTCGAACCACAGCCGCTACTTGGCTAGAGAATGCTAGAAGACGTACTGCTCGGCTGTTAAGTGTTAGGTAGCGTCACGTTCAACGGTAAGCAACAGCCGTGTAAATTTGACACATATGTGTGACTCTAAACACGGCCGGATATATATATACATAGGTCGGAGACATACACGCAGTAATCACTTGTTCAGCGCGCCGGATTGTTGCTCGTTCAGTCGAGAGAAAGAGTCAGGTGCTCAGCGATAAGCGAACATATCGAGGATCTATCTAATTAGCCAGGTATTCGACGTTGTAATTTATCCACGTCGAGATGCGACAATTTCTTAGCCCTCAACCCAGACAGACAGATTAAGAGAGCACGGAGTACGGATGCAACCGCATCCGTCTCATTATATTAACTCTAACGGTAAGCATAAACGGAGGTGTATGGCGATTATAGTAATGACGACGATTTATGATGGCGACACTATTTCAATGGCGTTGTCAGGTCTTTAGATTATCGCATATGGTGATTTGCATATGACCATATAACACATATCATCAGAAATGATTATAACTTGTTGTCACTATGATTGCTATTATTATCATTATTATTCTGACGAAACCAATGATGATGACAACAACAACAATAACAGACAAGTTTAGTCACACGAGCGGCACTGAGTGAAGTATGAGAGGGATTGGGAAAGAAGCGAAAGACGAATAGGATGAGCGATGAACTCCCCCCCCCCATAGGCGGGCGGGGGTCGTGCAGCACATGCAGCGCGCCGAACCACCTGTGGGGTTGCATTGTGGCCAACCGGTGGGGTGGCCCGGCGACGTAGTACTCGTTGTCGTCGCCGTCATTATCGCAGATCGCTATTCTCATGCTGCGGTATAAGTTCATAGCTCAATGCTATCAACAGGCATAACAATCAGCCCAGCTCCTCATGAGTATGTATCGTGGCTACGACTTCACGATGTCACGTTCTCGCCGACAGCCCAGTGACGAGAGAGGGCTGACGAGCACCCGGCGACCGCCGCTAGTGAAGTTATCCACTCAATCACTTGTGCTCTCTCTCTCACCCTCCTACCAATCCCAACCATTCGTTATGGAATCAGCTCAACTGCTGTCCTTATACCATACGATTCTTCGATGGACGGATTCAACGACAGAGGAGTGAAGCTGGACGGACGCACATATCTTTCAAAATTGAATGGGTTTACAATTTGCTACTAGTACTACAAACTACTACTACCTCTACTGCTACTACAAGAAGAAGTAGTAGTGGTGGTGGTTTTGCGTCTAGTGCTCTGAGCTCTCCCCTTCGTGGTCCTAACTGAAAGGCTTTCGAATCAAACCCTCCCTCCTCCTAGAACGTATGCTGCGTTTTACTATACGCATCGATCGTAATCCATAGAGAGAGGATCACTCCTGTTCGTCTCGCAGTTTCTGTCGATTGCGGGACGATCTCAAAACAAAGCTAACGACATCAACAACAACCACAACAGCAAAAATGTCGAGATAAAACGCCAAAAATTTTGAGCGATTACCATGATGCTGATTTTTTCGAACTATTATTACTATTATTACAACCACAACAGCAAGTACTACCACCACCACCCTCATGAGTGTTTAGTCAAATACTATTTACAGTTAATATTTCTGATAAATAAAGTATTATCAAGGTGGACTCTACACGACGAGTGTGTGCTCATTGTATGTATTTGTACTATTATAATGAATTGAATACAACCTAGCCTAATTGTATGGAGAGATTAACTGCTAAATCAAACGCGCCTGAAGTTGAAGGCAAGTCCAACGCCGCACTTAATAACTCTTCGTAACAGTTTAGTTCGAGTAACATTTTAGAACGCTAAGAAATGGGGTGACGATCGTCAATATCTCGGCCATGTTAGAACAGCCTTCAAATCAACATACGCAACTTCGCTATTAACTCTCGTCAAGCTGAAGTGGGCGTCGGCAAAGCGTCGACTATCTTTGTTGGTATATTTACACGATGGTAAACCTAAATTGAACTCATAATGTCAGACTGCTTTCTTGCCTTGAGGTTTCTCTGCGCAAGCAGTGGTCGATTCTTTACGACCACCAGCAACATCAGACCTCTAGTAGGCTTAAGGTTTGAAAAATCGATCGCGATAGTTTTCAATATCTGCCTAACCAGATCTACTTAGTGATTTCTAGCTAGTCGCGTATTTATTAGTACTGCCTATGTTGTTTATTTTGCTTAGTGACATTGTTGTTAGACGTCGTGTCTTTGCATATTTAATACGAATTCTATTGACAGACAGTCAGTAAGATGTCACGTATGTATGTACACTACGTTAGACCCATTCATTATCGGATTCCTTGGTAAATATATTTTTTACTCCATCAGCCGGTGTGAGAATACCTCACACGCGATCGAAGTGTCCGCGTGACGCTCGTTTATTGCTCAGGTAGCAAGGACAACGGGATTGCTTTTACACTAGTTTGGCCCGCCTTGGAAGAGCTAAAGTGTGAGGAGGCATCATGACGGACGAAGTATATTTTCCTATATGCGAGTATCCAGCTATCCATATATATATATATATATATTGAATTAAGCATTCTTCTACTATATATGACATGTCTAACAATATGTACCCTGTTTGTGCTTTCCTCTTGCAGCATTCAAAATGCACAACTACCTCTTATTTGGAAGAATATGGCTGCGGCCGCTGCAGTCGCTCCCATCAAGTAAGTGGCTGGACGCTCGACTGACACCTAACTCCTTCTATTGTTGGCCTTTCCGTTTTCGACGCAGATTTTGTCCAAACTAGTTTTCTCTAGCCAGTCGGTAATAAAACATAACTATGAGGGGATTGTTTGCTACCCTGATACAAGTTGTTGCACGTTTTACCCACGCGTAAATATACCTCGATTCGAAAACGATCTATAAATCGGTTTGCAGATCAAACGGATCGGTTGTAGATATTGGTTTGCAACTCATATAACGTAGTAAGCGACAAGTTGCAATTGTTAAATCGCTAACGTAAAATCCAGTTTTAGATTAAGAGGCTATACGTAATGACTTAGATGTTGTTTACAATGTTATTTTGACAAAAGGTCTGGGTAGGCCGTTGGATTGTAGGTACCAAGGTCTATTCGGGAAATGTAATATAAAGGAAATCTAATAAACGTGCTTTTTTTGAGTTCCCATTTACGAGCTTGCTGCTTCAAGCTTTCGTTTTGTAGATTTCGGCGTTTTATACCTGAAGGTATGCGGGTTTGAATCTAATTTGCGCTACAGTTACAAATGCGACGAAGGACGACGCTCAGATCAACATGGGGGCAGAAAATGAGAGAATCATGTTTTGCTATGAAAGGGGACTGAGGAATCAGGGAAACTATTTTAGAGACTATGGCGAAGCGGTATTTCTCTAATCACCTCATTATTATTATTATTATTATTATTATTATTATTATTATTATTATTATTATTATTATATTAGAGTGTCATTAGAATTACAGAGAGGCAACGCCAAGATGATGTTGAGTGGTCACCGACACTCATGCAATAAGAATAATATAAGCAATATTGTAGATATTATATAAGTAATATATTGATAATTGTGATACATGTACATATTGATAAAATAAACCCTTGTTCAAAAAAAAAAATTATTATTATTATTATTATCATTATTATTGTCGTAAACATGTTGCTGTAGGCTGTAGCATATATTTCAACGATTATTTGCTACTTTCATAGAGGGCGAAACCGTACAGCAATATACGATCGATTGTCTGCCGTTCTGTTATGGTAAGCTGCGCGTTACCTGTTAGTTGATTGGCTGTCAGTACGTTAGTTAGCTAACTTGGGCCTGTTGTTATTTCAGCTAAACCCTCAAATGGCGACGAGGCCAAATGAACAGCTCGTGCGAGAACCTCGTGAACGACTAAGAAAGGCTTGGCGACATTAATTCTCCTTGTTGAGAACCACTCATTTACACGATACACACTACTGGCTGTCATGCCAGACCCGCAATTACATGCAGACATATCTATCTATACGTGCAACATGCTAAACATATACACAACACGCACACACAGACAGACAGACACATGTTCCTACATATATCCTTATATGAAGAGAAGCAAACGATCTCGACGTACGAACTTACAACTTACTTTGAGCCAGCCGTGCGACCGTGATACGCATGATTGCTGCGGAAGAAGAATCAGTGAAGCCAACACCAATGACAACAACGACAGCAGCAACAACAACAACAACAACAACGGCGACAATGATATTACCAAGAACAACAACACGTCTCGGAAGGATGTCGAAGAGAGAAACATCGGCAAAAAGATGTGTATGTTATGTATACATGTATTGAATTGGAAGCTGGCTTGCTTGCTTGTTGTTGTCTGTCTGTCTGCTCAGGGCATCAACGGAAAACGCGCAACATTCTTCTGTTGAACTTGGCGAACTTGACGCAGAGGCAAAGACGAAACGAAACAAAGACGACAATAACGTGGTTGATGCTAAAGGAAGGGAAGCAAGAAAGGAAGGAAGGAAGGGAGAAACATCGACGGGAACGCGAAGTGTCAACCTATGTCACGAGCGCGAAGTCACGAGAATGATCATTTGACATACCATATAGGCCATATAGGCCGGTGCGGCCAAGTCGTCGTCATGCGTAACGCGAAGCTAGCGAACAATTATACAGTGTAGAATGCAGAGAAATACAGAGTAGGAGGCGGCGGAGAAGAAGACGACAACAGATGATCAGATAAACATCAAGAAGAAGTGGACGACAAGGAACGTCGCATTAAGAAGTCGACGACGACGACAAGAAAACGTCGGCCAGATGTGGCCGATGAGAATGCCTCCAGAATATCTATCTATCGACCGATGATTGGTGATCGTCATAACCGTTCTGTGATCTTCTAGTGTCGAGTGTGACGAGTAAGTCAGCGTGCCGATCAGTCAGTCAGTCAGTCTGTCACTCAATCACGACTTTAGGCTTAGTTAGTCGGGGGTTGGTTGTCGGTTAGTTTGGTTATTCGACAGCTTTTAGCGTAGCGAACAGAACGTTCGTAGCCGCGGAGGATGAGGGACAGTGCATGCAGACAGTGCGCCGTCGGTAGCGGGTGTGGTCGCTCCAAACTCCAAAAAAACAGACAGAGATGAACTGTCTGTCGATGACACGCAACCAGACCACGCATATTTCTATACGATAAACACTCACTCACTTACAAACACAGACCTTTAATTTTGTTTCGCATAGACGGAATATTTATTGTTGCGCTCTCGCATCTTCGGCTTGGAATCGAACGTTCCAAGCCTAACAATACTCACAACGTTGCGAGACAACGACAGTGCGATAGCGCATGTGTCGGAATCATGTCGAATCATCATCATCGTCATCGTGTCGAGCTTTCTATTACGACTTATTATAGTTAGTTGCAACTTGGCCGTAATTATTTGCATAATAATCGTAATACTAATAATAATATCGTCATTATCAGCAGCAGCAGCGGCTGCACGATTCCGCAGTGATATGTAAACAGTGATGCCATACGATGGTTAGTTACCAAATACCAATATTCTCGGCACTAAATGTTGTTTACATTATTAGGTCTATATTGATATTATTAATTATGACTGTGTTCTGGATTAGCACACGTTTTGTTACTATTACTATTAGTAGATGGATTAGTTTGCACCGAAAATGCTACTGTGACATTAACAAATCCGGCGTATCTCATAGCCGCGCCGTTTGGAGAATGAAGGAGACCATAAAGTAAGCTATATATATATATATATATATATATATACGAGGTGCTTCGTAGAATCACAGCATGTCCATGGCTACATTGCTTGCCGTTGCGAGTACGTTCATTTATTTATAATATTGTCTTTGTTGTCAAGTTTCCGTGTTGGCAGTGTCAAAAAAGCCAATCATTTATTTTTTGTTATGTAGCTCCGTGGAACCTACAACTGTTAGTATACTGACTACAACTTTCATTAAGAGCGCAACCACCGGCAATTTTGTTAACCAAAATATTGTTGTCATAACACAGATCACAGCTGTAACATAATAACAGTAACAATATTGTTATCCTAGAGTGATAACACTGATGAGAACCGTTAATACAGGGAGTATGTGTCATTGTTGCACCTATGATGCAATCCCTCCCCCCGCGCCCCGCGCCAACGAGCCTGTTTATCTAGTCAGTTTTTTCTACAAGATCAGGGCATTTATAGCGCATATGAGTCGAGTCAACATTTTTATTATATCGCCATCATTACGATAATTGTCGTTGCTCGTATTGCCATTTTTACTCGTAATACTAACCACGGGCAAAATAATGTGAATAATTGTGGCAGGCAAAGAAATTATCTTATCGTAATAATAATCATTTTAAGAATAATAATAGTAATATTTATTATTATGGTTGACGCTGATGACAATGAAGGTAGCCCGCGATACCTTCGCGAGCGTTTTCGTTGTTGTTGTTATTGTTGTTTTCGATGTTATCATTCTTCTATCGTAACTGTCCTTGCCATAATAACAATAATAATATTAAGAGCAGTAATATAGACACATGGTGACGATCATAATTAATATTAGTTAGTGAAGATTCGTGGCAATACAGGCCGCAATGCGATCGGTGACTCTTACACGTGCCGTCGTCTCCATCGAGCCTGCTCTCATGGCAGCGAAACCTCTGCTTGACAGCAGGTGATGATTGTCCTCGTAGAGATACCAGCATTCGTCCGTGAGCGATGTGGGGCCGACACGCCGACATCAGTCCGATGAAAACACACGTCACGCAAAAAGAGCTATTTCGACGCATACAAACTCTCACATACACACGCGTTCTCAGTTGGGTACGACGATAAAGGCAAAGCTGTCACAGGGAAAAAAACGGAACAAAGCAAAACACTACCTATATATATATATATATATTCTTGCCACTGGCTGGGATCAAGGGTGCTCGACTATTCGTAGAACAGTCCTGTACAGTAGAAGCGTATGGAATTCTAATAGAACGGTATGACTCACGCACGAACGGAGTTCGAACGACGCTGCTGTATAGTAGTAGCCAAACACCACTCTAAAATGTGACAGTTTGTTACGCTGGGCTATGGTGCATTACACGTGATTATTAGGCCGACAGCTAAAAGTGAAGCAGGTTCCATCTGTAACTGATCTACATTTTTATACAGAATTGCCAGCTGTAACTGAGAGTTAAAACAAAAACATACACGTTATATGACAAGAGCTATTCTAATAATGATAATAACTTTAACAAATTTTAAAGCGATAGCAATAATAATTGAAATATCGGCGATAATGACGGTCATAGAAGTCAGCGGAGGACAATGAAAGAACTTTACCCACATTGGTGTAACGAAGAAGAAGTGAAACAACACTAACAACAATAACAAAATAACAACCGCAGCAGCAGCAACAACAACAACAAACGAAGACGGCAAAAGTGATATATTCTCTACTAAACACGGAACGAGCAGTTTCGCTGGATTTAACTCCGGTGTACGGTGCGAAGGTTAGCGAAGTATTGTTATACATGGGATTTCGCTGTCTAAGTCAGCACGCGGGACGAGAAACATATCACTCGCGCTCACCTATAGCGCTAACCAGGGACGACGTACGCTCAAGCCCATCTATATGAGTGCGCGTTCAAGAATGCGAGTATGGTATACCCATGGATTCAAACGCGTGACGAAACAACAGTGCCCGAGACGCAGTTTTTGGGGGGGGGGTGTGCTTGGTGAACGACAGTGTGCATAGTCTAGAACTTGGCCAGGAAAGAGATCATCTGACGAAGCAGGGAGGTATGCGCATCGCAGGGCGGCAATCCACGCTCCATGAGGTGGGGTTCATATTGTGCTCTATATGACTAAGGAACGAAGTACACGCATTCGTCTTCATTCGTCTGCTTTGCTGATGACGAACTGCGATTGGGGTGCGTTGCCTAAGCATTAAGTGATATGCAGAGAGAGAGCGAGAGAGAGAGAAAGAGAGATCTATGCCAACATGTGGTAGTCAACGACCCAATGCTATATGAACTCAAGCTGTTTCGGCCATCTCAACGCCCTCTAATTGATCATGTACTGTTTAAGGCTACTGTGGCTAAATAGGGAGCCGCGTGTACGGGTCGGCACCGGTAGTAGCAGTGATAAAAAGTAGGACTATGTCACTCTGTATTTAGCTCCTGCAATTTTTTTCGTAACATTTTTGTACGTTTTTCTAACTATCTCCCTCGTTCTTCCCTCTCTTGCTTCGAGAGAAACGGCTGGTGATTCTACGACTATAGTAATACATTATTATTAATAATTAAAGATAAAACGATAATACTTTTATTTGGTTCCAATACGTATAGTAATAACAATAAGCAAGATGGCAAAAGACGAAAAATTGACTACTTTACTACACGGCTTATACATCAGGTGCAGTCTCACATGACGTTCGCCGTAGGCCGTGACGTAAATTATTTAATTAGTCATACTGTGACGAGTGAGGGGCGACGTATCAGTTTGTCTAACGTCCCTCTAGCGAGCACAGGGTGTTGGGGGTAAACTCTTTCTTTTCTTGAAGAACGGCGCGCTGTAGATCAAGCGTTTTGTGGCTTCAACGGGGACGGTTTATACCGAGGAAGACAGAATGGGCAATTCTCATATTATATCGGTTACACACGAACATATATGAATGAGTTGATTGACGTAAGAAACGCTCTCTCTTACCATCTTTCTCTCTCTCTCTCTCTCTCTTTTATACATCTTTATCTAGCTATTCATATATATATATATATATACATGCGCATACATATCTACGTCGAAACTCTCGCTCAGCGCGAGACGCTTTTTGTTGATACTGCAGGCATATCATAATATCATACATATGGTTTGGTGGTCGCGTATGGTGCTCCCCTCTCAGGGTAATCGGCGGAACGGCAGCGCGTGTAAGTCAGTTTGTATGCGCGCAAACCGTAGTCCGGGGAGTCTACAGGTCATGACTCAAGAAGATGCGTCTAACTGTGGGTGGGTCAATCTGTTCATGTGCAGTGCAGTCCGTGGTCTGTTGTTGTGCTGCATACATCCCTACCGCTGCAAACGATGGGTGCAATTCTACCACGGCCGTCATTACCATGATCGTCATCATTGTTGTCTTCACTCTGCACAGGACACAGGCAGGAGAAAGAAAGCTTCTTCACATACAAGAGCCACAGGCAGGCGCGAATAGAGAGAGCACAAGAGGGCGAGTTAGGATAATTGTAGATAAAGGTGGGGCGGTAGGCTTTGTGCGTACGACGGTATGACTGTCGGTCCTCCAACAACATAAATATATATATATATATATATATATATATATATATTGTGTGTGTATTTGTACGAGTAGATTGAGCGACAGAGTAAGTGATTGATCAACGATTGACGAACTCCTAAGGTCGCGAGGTTGACGAGGATATTGATGACACACAAATCGATCCGATCGTTTGCTTGGACAACCGCTAACTAGCAACAGCTAACCGAGTAGAGTGACGCGGGGAGGTGTTGGTCACACGCCACACCGGATCCATGTAGTGTGAAGTCACTGAGGTCGTGGGCCTGACCGTCAGGCGGTAAGGTCAGATTGATGAAGTTCAGCCAAATATTGTTCAGCATTCGGGAGACGGGGAGACCGTCTGGGTGACTAACTGGTTGTTCGCCAAGGTTCCCGTCTCATCCGCTATGCAAGAGCAGCACACAACACTACCGAAACAGGGATAAAAAGACTCACACACTAGCAGCAGGAACAAAGCTACAAAAACAATAATAATAATAATGACAAATATAACTACGGACCACAACATTAAAGGACAAGCCAAACTACTCGATGATATAACGCCCCCACGCCCACCCAACCAACCCTCCCCCTCAACTGAGAACTATAGACTCGTAAGATTCGTAAAACCGAGAAGCCACTGGGGGGTGGTATTAGAAGAATTAGCTAGAGCAACATAAATAGTAAGTCAAAATTACGTACTACTGGAGGTGGGTATTGTCGAGGGCCGCAAGGCAAGAGTCATCTGTCACACAAGTGCGTACGTGTGGCTGCAAACAGTTTGAGATTGATACTGTGATTTGTAGCTTAGTTATTGATGTGGAACTTAGCAGCCGTATGTAGGGCAAGGGACCTGGAGAGGGAGGACATCGTCGTGCGGCAGTTTTTCTGCAGTGTTTCTCGTACTCTAGGCACTCGCGGCCCCGGAACAAGCAGGGTTGGGTAACAACACCACTGCCGAATACTTGCCGACTACCTCCATTGAGTCGATCATCAGCAAATGCCAAAGCAAGGTAGTAGTGACGGCTGAAAATTCGTTCCTGGCACACTCGGTTGGGAGGGGAAGGAGGGGTAATGGATGGACTCTATAGACCTATAACTTGCGTGCCGTTTCACAAATGTGTTAGTGTCAGCGATACAGAACGGCGCAGCACAGAAAATATATATATATACACGGACCTACGGGCGGGCGGACATACACATATTTTTTTAATGACGACCTAACGAGTTAGTTGTGATTCCCGAACCAAAAATGGGTGAAATTACTGTGACAGTAACTGAAACAAACTCTTATTGGGCATACTATTTTGACGATGTGTAGAGAGAGTGAACAGCAGTGAGCGCGAGAGGGAAGTATCTAATCGTTGGTTAGTCGAACGAGAAACGTGAATTCAGCGCTGAAACAAAGGATTTTTCTAAACTGATTCACTCGACTGTGTTCCGCTTCTATCCCATTCCGCGGAACATGTTTGTCAGCGAACTATATCATTGTGCAATATGGATATATATATATATATATATATAGGTGGTAATCATGGTAACATAAAAACACAGAAACGTAATGTACATTAACATGACGAACTATCTTAAGTTGATCAACCTTACTTCTCTCGCGAGCGACCCTCGACCTAAGGTGAGGGTTCAAACTAGTGTTCGTGTTTGTATTCAGTCCATACGTTGTCATGATATGGTGGATTGACAACATATGACAGTTACGTTGTTCTGAAAGTGTTCTATCAGGGTGAACTAATAGTCGAGTACCACACATCGCTTAATCATGTGTCATCACTGGGATCACATGCAAAAGCAAGCGCTTGTCGCTTATGTTACTCCACATGCCATTTTGTGTGACGAAGGCGTTTATTATGTTGTATCGAAACATCTTGACCAAACAAAAGCGTATCCGTGTAGGGAGACAGCTATATAGAGTCATCGTGGCAATACAGAAGCGATAATAATAATAATAATAATAATACTACTACTAATTCTTATAATATTCATAATACTATGATGAATAGTCACGACAGTGGCAACAACACCAGCCGCAGTAACTCAAGCATTTGTGGACATTTTGTTGTCGTTTTGTAATTGATATGACACTGATTATATCAACACTATTGATAAACACATATTTACTATACAACTACGATGTTCAATAAGGTAAGGAGGGCTATATATAGATATATATATATATATACATATACACACACACATACTATATACGTTGGTACATAACGAAAAGGTGTAAATACTCACTCAAGCTTAGAACAACTCAAGCGCCATTTAATGGTGGCACGCGGGCCATCAGTGGGCACCTTAAAGCAATCATAAGTGAGACTATAACATCACAGGCTGGTGTCATAGCAAACGATGCCAACAATAAGAAGCGACAATAGCAACACCAACAATAATAATGAACAAACAAATGGTGACTATGATAGTGGCAACCACAGGAGGAGAAATCTATGATGATAACAGCAACAACAGCAGCAACAACAACAATAGAAAAAAAACAGCAGTATCAGCAACAGCAGTGAAACAAAGGAGCATTTCCTGTACGTGTACGAGTGTAGAGGATTACGGCTTATCCTCCGAAAATGTACGATAATCGTCGCGCCTAAGCTTGTTAAGTTGCTGACGACAAGCGAAGCGGCGGGTACCTTGTCTGCCAATAACAACAATGATGGCAACAACAATAAGCATAAATATTCAATATCACGAACTAATTACAAATCGGTGGTCCGAACAACTGTACCAGCAGAGTCAATGTTAACAACAACAACAACAACAAAAACAACAAACAATAACAAACAACAACATACTATTGCCATTACCAACATTGGTGATATCAAACAAGAGCATGATGTGAATATCGATTTCAAATGGAGCTGCTCGTTCCTAGCGGACGACATCGACAGCACCAGCTAGTGCGTGTTACGGTCTCTGGAGGCTAGACCCGGTCGGCGAGGAGGTCCATGTGGACAAAGGCTTGGTACAAAACCCCGACACGGAAGGAGCACGTGTTTCGAACAACTCAGCGGGAGAGATGTATGTATCTATATAGACATATACACACACACACACATATATATATACATATACATACATATATAAGTGCACACTTATATCGAACACACAAAAACACACACACACACACAGACACATATAGATATTGACAAACATTTAATATGTATACCTATACAACATATAGTATACGCATATTTGCACTGGAGGGTATGTATGGGCCCAAGCGAGTCACTCATATCAAATGGTTGTTTTCCCCGCTGATCCACCGATGTCTGTGAACGTGACAAAGAAACTGCTCTTGTGTCAGCGACAGACAGCTATGATTCACACTCACATACGCAAACGAACGCCCTTCCTGTGTTGAGACATGGGGGTTCGTCTTCTACAGGGACCCCCTCGTCACCGAGTATGGAACATCCACTGTCAGCGGAAGAAGCGTGGTGGCCAGCGTTGGTCTCTGGCTTCAGGCTCTTGTGGGTGGAAATTCTCTAGAGAGAACACGCGAATACAAAGTGAGGGTCTGACTTGGTCTGTCAATAAATCGTGTTGCTCGATTTCAATCGTTCAGTTTTGTCATTTAGTCTTCTAGGCAAAATTATGCTCGACTAGTTAGGCAAATAATTACGCGGTCTAAAGTAATGCATGTTGTTTGCAACTGCTAAATTATCGCAGAGTATCTCTCTCTCCCTCTCTCTCTATATATATATATATTTCACCAATGTCTGGTGAAATAAACTTGTATAAATGTGTATATACTTGTAGCCTTTGGAGATTCGCTGTATAAATCACGACAGGG
Source organism: Dermanyssus gallinae (assembly GCA_003439945.1). Classification (NCBI taxonomy): domain Eukaryota; kingdom Metazoa; phylum Arthropoda; class Arachnida; order Mesostigmata; family Dermanyssidae; genus Dermanyssus; species Dermanyssus gallinae. Next base: position 609,287 of record QVRM01002457.1, on the reverse strand, counting down.
GAGGCGCATCATCCATAAAGTTGTCAATTAAAAGACGTTGCTAAATAGCACCTTTGATGATGTTGTCATTTGTTACGGTTACTAGTCGGTCCCCGCTACTTTCTCTAGCATACAAATGCTTTAAATGCTAGAAGAGTTATGAGTTTGCCCGAAGTCAGAATACTTGCAGAAAGATTGTTCCGTTGCAAAGCCTGCGTCTTCTAATAGTTATCGACTTAATCGGCAACAAGCAATTTACATATCTATTCATGTGCCGCGCTGTTTTTAGCGCAAAGCCGTGCAATCGTTTCAGTTATAGTTTCCCTTTCTCTCTCTCTCTCTCTCTCTCTCTCTCTCTCTCTCTCTCTATGTCACGTCTGCTTCCATGCCAGCTTAGGCAGAATACGCACAGCTGAAACAGAATGGGGCATAGTTGTTTACGAACTTCTGATCGATTTTGTTGTTATAAGTGACTAGACACTACTTACATTCGCGTGCAGATACATGCGTATAGTTCGATGCTTAGTGAATCATACTGACGAGCAGACAAAATACGCTTCAGTAGCATTGCACAAACTCACGTTTGTATTGCACTAGAACGTCGGTGTAGTCTGCTTCATGGCAAAACACCAACACATGTATCGCTCCACGTGAACGTGCTCGCCGTCATCGCGTGCGCAATCTTACAGGTGAGCTTCGGCAACACATTTTATTGTCGTGAATTGCCAGCACACGCGTAGGGGATCCGTTTGCATGTAACATCACAGCTACCTAAACACCGGGCAAAGTACTCACAGGCAGATAGATGGATGGTCATGCTTACGGCCAGCGCTCACCTATTTTTGGCAGTGCCGATTCCATGTAGTCGACATTTCCTCTAGTCTGGAAATGATGTCTTCAGATCGAGGCACAATTTTTCTAGGCACATTAACGAAGGAATTCCAAACGGATAAAAATCCTCTTATAGGATTGGAAACGCCGTAAGCTATCAACGCAAGTTGTCGCCGGTTTTAAGATCGTGCCGATCGCCTCTTACTATCTAGGTGATTTGGCTTCACGCTTTAAAGATGCATTAAAAAAACTCGATCAAATAATTGCCACTAAATTCATCACATTAGTCTAAATAAATTACGCGTTAGTACACTGAGTTCGTCCTTTGTATTTGCTGTAGACTTACGATTAACTCACGTTCAACCATGAACGGCAGTTGTCAACGAAAGACCGTCTGGGATAGGGGATAACATGATAGACACGGATTGGTTAATTAAGAACGCAGTTTCTTGAACGAATAGGAAATTAAATATTAAGATTATTTCATAACTAGTACTTTACATTGATCGCTCATTCTATGAACCGCAGGCAATGTTGGTTTGATTGCAAAAACACCGCAATTGAAGTATTGAGTCGAAAACCGCTATTCGTGGCGATAGCTGGAAGCCAAACGTCGTTTGAATTCAAGAACTAAAGAATTTGTTTTAGATCTCTTCTATTGGGAATCATGTTCTCACCTCTAGATACACACTTCACTAGGCACATTGAAGAAATCATTCGCAAAGGACTACAATCATTTTAGGGTAGCCGGGAGCAACCTCATAAACTATCAATGAAGGTTGCCGTAATTCTCTTCAATCTAAAGATCGCGCCAACCGTTTTCGGTGGTTTCCAGGTGATATCATATGGCCTATTGAAGTTAAACTATTACGATTATCTAATACTACGAACCAAATCAAAGCCAGCTCTCGGAAGTGTGACAGTGTGATTTATACCGCCTTCGACGATGGGCTAGAACAGTTCCGTTAATCGGACTATTGAGGCCGTGATGAATATACACATGTGTGAATGTGTGCTTTCCCTTTACGCACTGTATTTAGGCCAATCATTGCTGGCCAATCATCAGTGCGTACCAGGCATATGAACATCCTACCAAGCTTTTTCTGTGACGAGATCAATAGCATACAGGCACCCGCTTTGTTTAGAGAGATAGCCTCTTTTTAATAAAATAGAAATAGTCCTTTATTTAAAAGGCGCCGAACAAAGGAAATGATTTGCTTGCATTTGCGGGCTAAGCAAGCTAAATGTTTTTTGGAGGTTTTGGGAATGGTTAATGCATACACTTACAAAAGAGCGATTACATGGTAAAACACCTGATGCACACCGGGCGCTGTTGTTAAAGCACAGTGACGAGGGACTCACAAACCCATTAAAATCCAGTCGCCATCGTGGCCTTTTCTCGGGCAAGGGCGTTGCACATGGCCACGTTAACTTGCCTTTTGAGGCTGCTCAGCTTAGTACCTGCTTGAGTGTCCTATAATTTGCTGAGTATTTTATTTTGTGACGTTTGACCAAATCAAGGCGCTACGAGTCCACCACACTAGTCTCAACAGACTAGTCTATTTACTGGTGACGTGTCTGATATATATATATATATATATATATATATATATGCAGTACAAATCAGAATGAGAGAATAAGATGGCAGACATTGACCCGTTCTTTGATGAAACCCAGGCAGTTCGTGGAAGCACTGCATGTATGAGAATAGACACCTAATCGCACGATTTGCTGTACATGGCTTCTACAGATCTGTCTTCAAGAAAAGTTCCATGAAATTTCCCAGTTATGCTTGTGCGGACTCTGCGGGGGACAGTGTGACTTGTATCACGTTCAACAATGCCATATGGCAGTTCCGTTGACTCGACTTTTGGAACCGTGATGAATGTACGTATATGTAAATGTATACTTTCTCTGTACGTTTATTGTAATATTGTAAACCAACCATCGGTTAAGAAAGCTAAATATGATTTATTCATGTGCCATCCGTTACTTTTTATTCAACCAAAATGGAGTCGAAAACTTTCACTATGCCAAATTAAACATTCCTAATACCTAAGTCTGCGAATACATTGTTACAAATAGTTGGATGCGGCAGATGAGTGCAGCATACGCTAGAGAGGAAATACGAAGTGATCTATGTATCGATCGAGAGCGCACGCTGCGTGGAACAATTGGACGAAGACTGAAACCGAAACATAAAATACCGGCATAGTGTAGAGTGCGCTGTGGGCGTAGCACTAGTGCTGTTGCCTGTTAGAATTGACGGCCACGCATACGGATGGCACCGCAATCTTAGAAACAAGATAGCGGGGGACGTCGACGCGAGCAGTATTAAAGCAGGCGGTTACGCCAACGGTCGCCGTGAGTAAGTGGTCGGTGTTTCCTCCGCCCGGCGACCTAAGGGATCAGAGATAGGCGCAGTTACAAGCACCAATAACCGTCGTACGTAAGGTGCAGCGTCGTAGGCGTAGGTGAGACATAGAACATTGTTAAACCTTGTTTGAGAACTAACAATAATAATAATAATAATAATGCTACAAGACACACGGCAACAATATCGGTGCATTGATAGCACCGAAACTCAAAGAAGGCAGTCGTTGTGCCCTCCATTTGAGGCTCTATACCTGTATTGAGAAGTAAATACGACGGCGTTTGTTCATCTCATCGGCGTATATTACCTATACGCCGGGTTTTTTTTTTGTCTGGATAACGTTTCGTCGCCCAACGTGCGGGACAGTGCATGTGTTAAGTTTCTCTAGCAGTAGTCTTACCGTAGCGAAATCGTAAGAAAGATTAAGGTCGATCCATACATAAATCGGCTCGCGCCAATGTGTCGGCACCACTGTACGGCGCAGTTTTGGCCTGATCGCCAGGCTCCGTTGCAGTAGTTGGATGTGGTTGAACAAAGGGTCGAAGGGTGCGGCGCAGTGACGGATTATTAGCTAAGCAGTTAAGCTCGATGAACATGTAGCGATGGCCGGGGATGAAGAAGCGTCGGATGAAGTGGGAGCAGAGCTGATGGGTCGTGGCGATAGATATATGCAAGCACTGTATCAGACTAGTTTGTGTTTCGTGACTTAAAAGAGGCGTAAATGTAACCTGGAGCCAATTCAAAGCTGGACTCGTTGCACTCCAAGGAGATTAGTTGCTCTCCAAAGAGTAGGCGCTGTGTTGCCACGGGAGAGCTTGATGCACATACGAACCAAATCGAAGCCAGCTCTCGGAAGTGTGATTTATATCATCTCCAACAATGGGACAGAACAGTCCTACACAACCGAGCAAGTTCATGGGGGGTCCGCAATAATTCCCAGTGTTTAGTAAAGAGCGTTGGAGTCTAGTGGAAGGAAATGAGGGGTTGTCGGACCTGTAACAGCTGCAGAAGGATGTGGCGGCATCAAGAGCTATGGCCAGCATCCCGTTTACTCAAGGTAGTTATGCGCGGTGACGGCGTGATCTGGGGTAGCGGAGCGCTAGTAATGGCCGGGGTTCATATACCGGGGTTTTACCGGTTAGATCCTTGTTGTTGCTCTAGGTTTCTTTAAGCGATGCTTGTTGAGAATAGATAAAGAAACCATACGCTGAAAGTCAGCGACCATGTGCCACAAGGACTGCTTAGAGATACCCTAGATATCTGTATGTGTTTTTGCATGCGTGTTAAGCGATAACTCCTGTGGAAAAAGGAAATTGACAGAAAAAAAACGGAAAACAAAACTCCCCTTAATCATGGGAGTAGAGCGGCTAATTTGGATTCGGCTGCAAAAAAAGCCTTACAATGATGCCACCCAATTACTCACCCGTCGCACTTAACGACCCGGACAAATGTTTTTCAAAAATAGAAATGCGACGTTTTGTAGCCTTCATCAACCTATTAGGCCGGGATGTTTACTAGTGAAACAATTCAACAGAATGCGCAGACCGAATCATAAGCAGAAGATAATAGCGAATATTCTAATGATTTATCACGTACTGTCCAGAGAAAATTCTAAACAAAAATACCAGAGACACTACTAACGCCCACACACACAAGATTACACAGTCCTCTTTCCCAGACTTCAAACGTTTGAACTCAATAAGATTGTACTTAATTGGGTAATTAATTGGGAACGGCGAGCCCACGTGGCTCGATTGCATTTTCTAGTCTCTCATTGTAGAACGATGCCATTGATAGTACTACGCAGCTTTGTTGTGTCGATCAAAAATTTTTCAACACAAAGCTAACAGGAATTAGAACTTCTTCATGACACTCCTACATGTCATATTTGAATCATCCAGAAGAAGAGTACAAAAAGCGAAGTTGACCAGAATAATTAAGGAAAATTTTGCTAAAACGAAATGAACGGCTTTCAATGTTCTCTTTGATTCGACTGCGTCCATCACGACTGAAACATGTGCTCATTTAAGTGGAGACCAACGTTGTAAGCATCGGGGGGCAACACAATTGGCGGAGAGCAATGTGCGACCTACCGCTAGGGCACTACTGTCCTCAGACATAATGGCTTTAAACGGTCGCTATACAGAGTCTAAGTTGCAAAGCAAGCATCTGCGTCATCTAGCCTATTACAAGGGATGGCTCAAAGCGTTGATAACATTTTAGCACCCCTGACTCCCGAAGCTATTCGAATTCATCCGTTCGCCATCAGAGCCGAGTTGGATACCTTGCGGCGACGGAAGCTACGAACGTAAGCTACAATTCATCAAAGTCAGATTTGTATTGCTTCCAGTACGGGTACGCCTGCAATATGAAGAAAACCAATCGCCAAATACGCAAGTACTATTTGAATTTTTATGCGACCAATTTGCCATCCGCCAGACTATCAATCCGTTGAAGAATTCACAACGGGCTATGATTTTTAAACTAATTGACCGCTGGCTCCATAGGCTATTAAAACATACATCATAAGAGTGTCCTAGCAATTGACAGTTGGTTAGTTGACGTAAAGCAGATATGTTGCTCTGCGTTATGCATCGCTTTGAGGGCATCTGAAGGGTCCCGTGTGTAAGAGAGAATCGGTAAATTGCTGTCCATATATGTCCAAAACAAAAAATCGTGTACAGAAGGGGGAATAAACATCCCGCTAAGACACGTCAGAGAATGCGGGATGTGATTAACTGATCTCTCCGGCACAGCCGCGGAGAGAAAACGAGGAGTTCTCGGTCACCCCGGAAGACATTCTGGAGGTGACGCTGGAGGAGGTCGAACAAGCCCGGAATCGGTTGGCAACCGGTAAAGCGCCCGGCCTAGACGGAATTCCCCCAGAGGTAGCGAGGCTACTGGTCAAAAGGTGGCCTAAGGTCTTCCAAGACCTTGCCAACAAGCTTCTGAGAGAGGGGAGATTCCCGAGGCTGTGGAAAAGACAAGCCTGGTTCTGACCCCCAAACCCGGGAGGAAGACGGGGCCTTCGGCTTACCGGCCCATATGCCTCATTGACGCCATGGGTAAGCTCCTGGAGAACGTTATAGTCAAAAGACTAAACGACATGATTCAGGAAAAGAACGCCCTATCAGATGCCCAGTACGGTTTCCGGAAGGGCAGATCCGCATTAGGGGCTCTAAAGAAGGTTCTGAAACGGGCGGGTGAGGAGACTATGAAGACCCCTAAAACAAGGGGATTCGTGCTCCTGATCCTCCTGGATGTCAAAAATGTCTTCAACACAATGAATTGGAAAGTAATTGTGGAGGCGATAAAGAGGAAGGGCTTTTCCCTCTACCTCCGTCGTATGATTTCATCCTACCTGGATGACAGAGGCTTAGTTGCAGGGGGGCAGGAGTATGAGGTTACTGCCGGAGTCCCACAGGGCTCGATTCTAGGACTTGTGCTCTGGAACATAGCTTACGACGGGGTGCTCGAGATCCGAGGTCTCCCGTATGGGGTGGAGACGTTGGCGTACGCCGATGACCTTGCACTCATGATAACGGCCAGGATCGAAAGAGCCCTGGAGAGCGCCGCCAATGAGGCCTTGTCAATGGTGTCCGAGTGGATAGAGTCCCATCACTTGAAACTGGCACCCGACAAGACGGAGGCGATGTACCTAACAGGCAGAAAGAGGACGGCCGGCATTAACCTCGTGATGGCGGGCCACCCGATAGAAATCAGAAAGAAGGTAAAGTACCTTGGGGTCATGCTAGACACTGGACTGACCGGATCGGCACACGTTAAGTACGTGGCCGAAAAGGCCCAAAGGGTCTCCCTGAACCTGGCGCGGATCATGCCTAGGGTCGGTGGGGTGGCTGAGGTGAAAAGAAGGCTCCTGGCCTCGGTGGCCGAATCAACGGCGCTATACGCAGCCCCAGTCTGGGGGGACATGGCAATGCGGACGGCGAAAAATAGGGGGGCACTAAGGTCGACCCAACGAACGCTGGCAATCAGGGCAAGCCGGGCGTATCGAACAGTCTCGACCAAAGCTTTCCTGGTCCTAGCCAAAATGCTGCCATGGGACCTCCTAGTGGCTGAACGAAGTAAAATGTATCTAGACGAAGGTCTGGATCTCACCAGGGCCAGGAGTGCCACCATATCGGCCTGGCATGAGGAATGGGCGCAGTTAAGACCCGGTGTGACCACAGGGAGCTGGACCAAGAGTCTGATACCGGACCTCAGGGTATAGTATGACCGCCGACACGGGGAGCTTTCCTACTGGACGACTCAGGTTCTGACCGGACACGGCCAGTTCCAGAGCTACCTGTCAAGGATCAAGAAGGCCATCAGCGATATCTGCGTACTGTGCGACTCTGGAGAAACGGACAACGTAGAGCATACTGTTCTGCGGTGTGATGCTCTCAGGGAAGCACGGGATGCAGCACCAACCGCTGTGAGAGGCCGACCCATCAAGGAGGTGGTCTCCCATATGATGACTTCGGCGGAGGCATGGAGGGAGGCGACGAACTTGTTCGACGCTGTTTTGACACTCAAGACAGCCAAGGAAACGGTCAGGCGGGAGAGGTTTGAGCGGGTCTCTCGGGAGAGTGGTCGAGACGAGGAGCCGAGGGAGGGGGGAGGGGGTGGTGAGCAGCCAGGCCCTCATGGTCTCGACGCACCCTCACAGGACTCCGGTATATGTAACCCTTGGAACTGTGTCTTAAGCAAGTACATCAGAGGGCCAGAAAAGAGATCTATTTGAGATTTGACATATGTAGGACTTTCCAAGCAATTTTTCACGGTTGGATTGGCTTTACCCTTTTTGCCCTTTTTGCGGACCTTCTTCGGCTCCGTTCGGATATGTTGCCTTTTATATAGACGTTTTTCCAGCTTGTTTTGCTTGTGACAGCGTAGAATGACCAAGCACCGAACCCAAGTGTGCGACGTGAATGATCTGTTTTCTAATGCATTACAGATACACTCCTGACATGTTCGAACACAAGAAATAGATCTTCACATTTGGGATCGAGCACACCCGTAGCCAGGCACGTATTGTGCACCAGCTATGTAGATTTGCTTACCCAGTCAGAACGTTCCTCTGTGCTGTTCAGGGCACCTTGGTGAAGGCGAACGCGTGTTGTAAACAAAGGTCGTCGGCCATCATTATGGTCTGTGGTTTAGCGAATCAATTGCTACATTAACCTATCTTGATGCGACAATGCTGCGTTTTTTGTGGATAAGTGACAATGACACCTAGAAGTGAAAACGTTTCTGAAGGAGGCTGTGATTTCTAATTCTAGACCATCCTTGCAGGCCCACTTGCATGCAATTATGGTTTTTCACTACCACAAAGGACTGAATGCAACTGGTTCCCGAGCAAAGACTGGAAGACTGAATGGCAAAGCCCGAGCCTAAAACTGTCTGCGATCATACCACAAAGAGTGGTTTCATCTCTTTTGTAGTGGTGTTTTTAAGACACTTGATTAAACGGCGATTAGCAGTGTATCGCTTGCCACAACCTAACTCGCATAGAATCATAGTTGTCGATACCGCTAAGAGTGCAGGCCCTCATGACAAGAAGATCATGCTATGTGTTCAGGGAATTTTTCTGCAGAACTATGATTTTTGTAGAACTAGAAAACGCTTACATGTCTACAGAACTTAGAAACGATTAAGAGTGAAAAGTACAAAATAATAGTGAAATATAAGTGAACACTTTGAGGTATCAAAAACCATATAATTCACTTTTTACAAAAGAACAATACATTTTCTAAAGATAAGATTAACTAACTGTCGATATGTACTGACGAGCGACATTCGTTTAAAGGGTAAACAATTTTCTATTAAAAGAAATGATGCTACAAATAGCATTTGTGTTAATGCATAGTTGTGTAAACATTCAGTTTCGAGATAGTAGTAGTAAGAAAACGATAAAAACATCGTTTTCTTCTCGCGCAATTTCAAAATTTTTCCTTTTGATGCCGATCTGTCGACACCTATCTCGACCTCACGTGCATGAGACCTTTCTGAAACCTAGGAAATTTGCCGCTGCCATTAACAACAACCACGAATGTAATTATACAAGCACACATATATATATATATATATATATATATATATATATATATATATATAGATATATACATATATAGTATATATATATATATATATATATATACAAATATATATATATATATATATATATATATATATATATATATATATATATATATATATATATATATATATATATACAATATATATATATATATATATATATATTGGCGTAAATTCTACATGTGTGGCTAGATGATGACTACCTGCTGATTTAAAAAAAGCCCGGTGCCAAAAGAGAACAGCACAAAAATCACCAACGACTCGACTTAGTCGAGAACTTTGTCGCAGTGATCCGGAGATTTCATTCAGTTCGTCTACCTAAGCCTACGTATCTAGACTGTGCGGTATGCATGCCTTACCGTCACCGCCACAGTTATCTATGCGGTCTGAAATTAGCCGGCCCGGCGTCATCGGGGCCGAGCAGCGGGACGTTGGCAGCTTATCGGACGATTACGTCCACAGAGAAATAGCAAAATTGGCGCTGGCAGTGATAGCCGAGAATAGAACGAAGGAAATTGACTTTTTGCCCTCCCTGAACATGTAACTCGGCCCTTGGCCGGTTGAGTACGGCGGCCTGCCATTTTTTTCTCATCGAGGAGGAGGCATCCCTCCCTCCCGTGACATGATACCGAATCCATGGTACGACCTGAAGGCCACGTGGCGATAAGTTAAGCTGTTGTCGCTCGCACTGTTTACGGAAATACCGCCGCCTCACAGCGTTACTGTGAATATATATATATATATATATATATATATATCTTTTGTTATATATATACACGTTTTAAGTGTATATATAGCTGAATGCTGAACGGTGATTATTAACGATTATCGTTGTAGGCTGCCTAGCTCGTTAAGCGGCAAAGCCGGTGCATTGGCAGCGAGCTAACGTTTTGCCCATACCCGCAGGTCTCGGCCACAGGTCCTCTTTCTGTGCAGCGTTCCCAGCTGAACGACAGATATCATATCTATTGGTGTCTATTTGGAACGCGCTGTCTTTTGTCATCCTTATCCAGGCGTTGTGCAGTCTATTACTAAGCCCGCAAGAGGTGGGCGCGCCAAGAGCAGGCCACAGCGCAGTTCGCTGGCAGCTGCCACCGCTGTCGGCGCCCCCGCCCACCTATATGGGGAGCAGAAGGCGGCCCACCGGTACCACTAGCACCCTACATCTGGGGCGGCCTCTGGACGGTGCATGCACATCGAAAGCCACCGGAAGACAGCGTTTTTCTTTTGCTAGTGATAACCACAACTACCGCAGAGCACGACCGACGTCACTGTCACGGGTGTGTTGCTCGATGCTTGGCTCTATATTCCAGGCCACAGGATCTGTGTTCCGTGTCCTCTGGATCTGTGTTTCGCGAGCTTTGGAAGAGTACGCGGCCTACGAAAGAGGACGAAGGCAACGAACGTATTCGTATGAGCGTGCTTAAGGGCGCAATCGATTCTGCTAACATGCCGCCATAATGCTACGAACTTCATATTTCTATGCACCTAGTAAGAGATTGCCTTTGACAAACGTCCCACATGCTCTCGTCGCTTTCGTCGTTTGCCTTACCATCTTTTTGCCTTTGCGCAGAGTGGTGTATTTAAGTGGTGTGTTTAGGACACCGATTTGAGGTGGCCGAAATTGCTGTTGAAGTTATGCTTATAGGCAACACATAGGCTCAGTTGGTACTAAATTACCAACCAAAGAGAGATAGATTAGTATCGTAAGAAAAGACGGGAGGATTGCATTTTTGTCAACCCGCTATGCAGAGTGGTCAAGCTCCTGACTCATCCTTGCCAATCAGAAAAAAAAATGTTATATACGTGTACTTGCAATTCGCCACAAATACTACAACCAAAGGACACCAATAACAGAAACCAAAATTTCCACAGCGTGTAATAAACTTTAACTCATCTTTAAAATTGAGGCAATTTGCCGATAAATAAATAAAAAAATCGCATTTCACTGATAAAGCTACGATATATTGAAATTATAAATGTTGTATATAGAGGGTTTTCCCAGAAAGATTACGCTGGGAGGGGTAGTCACGCACATGTTCACGTCGGGCAAACACTGATAGAATTTGCATTAAAAGAGAATATCCCTTACACTATGAACAAGAATGGAGGTGGAATGTTGTAGGTTTAGTAAAACTCTGAACAACTAATGCGGAGTCATAACAGTGTGATCAAACTTGGAAAAGCGCCAAGCCTGGAAAAAATACGCTATATGTGTTCATGACGTTTCAAAAACGGCACTTGTTTTCGTTATTCCTCAAAATATATGGAAAAAAAATAGGTTTAATAAGCATTATCTAAATAATTGGCTGGCGCTGACCGGCAAAATGTACAGCGACTCAGAGCTATGAAACCCAGTCTGATGGTATAGTTCGTGGTCGAAGCCTTGGACGGAGGGACGGGTGAGAACGTGGCGCTGCTCGTGGAGGGTTCCACCTATGCATTATTCAAGATTATCGGCATCCTATAAAGCGCTTCTGGTACTTCTTCCGTATTCTGCTCAAAACCCAGACGGAATTCTCGCAGCGAAGGCGTAGGCGGGGATTGAAAACTCTTTACGAGATCCTTGATGAACGGGGTGATGCTCGACAGACTGCAAGCTAGCCCGTTCCGTGCACTTGTAAGGAGACCCAACGTTGCCTCCACCGTGTTAAGGTTGATAAGCTGTAGAGCAAGTAGGTATTCCTAAATTAGTATAATAATGTAATGCCGTAAATAATAAGAGGCGGCCGTCAGGTTAAACGAGCATTAGTGCTGTCTGTGCTGACAGCTGTGGCGCCGAGATTGAGGCTGAGGCGCCATGACATCGATGCTGCTATTTTCTCGCTAATGTATGTGACGTCTACGAACAAACTAAGCGACCAAACACTAGAAGCCTCTATACAATCGACGTCACTGCCTGACAAAAAGTTGCCTCTTCTTTTACCCTGGACCTTATTTTCCAGTGATCACTGGTTTCTGACAGAGGAGGTTCAGGCTAAATGGAGACTAGTAGCAACCGGAGTTTTTTTTACAGGATAAATCTGAAAAACGAGAATGGAAAAGGTTGACGTAAGAATATATGCAACGGCGGCTAAGTCAAAGGGCTGCTGACGATCTTCGGGAGCGAACAATAGGGACCTTATCACCGCGTTCGCGGGTTATGACGTCCACCATATATTAGTAGACCAAACGAAGGGTTTTGACGGACCTCAACATGATTTCAGGCGTAAGAGAAGCGAGTACCACTGCGATAGATATCTAAGGGACTAATTGGCGGTGGTAAAATGCGGTACGCACAAGCGGACACCACCGCAGGAAACTCGTCTGCAAGTGTGTCATACCCGTTAGTGTGGAGCTTTAACCCACTTAAAGCCAGTCGGGTCCCAATCGCCGCAACCGATCAGGAATTGCAGAGCGCCCATTCCGCCCACTACAAAATTGAAGGTTCTGGCGTGCGTGTGTTATCGTTTTGGCAGTACTTGCAGCATGAAGATGTGATCTACTCCGCTCTAAATGGGGTCCCATTTGGCCTGCGAAATGCCGAGGAATTTCATTGTTCCTCCGTTTTCTTCTTTCTTGTTTCCTTCGTTTTCTTCCGGGCCTTCCCATAAGCGTCGCTATTTGCTTTTAATTCCAAGGGTCTGCACTAGCCAGAAGGTCGGCCCCTATGCTGACTGTTCTATATACCGCTGTGACCCGCAGAGTAGCCACTGTTTGGGAGTTGCGTAGCGTTGCCCTATTTCTGTCTGTGCATAGTGCGGCTAACGGCCACACAGAGACTCCATTAAAACAATGGACTCAGTCACCGACATAATTAGGCGCCATGTTGACTCCCGTGGGCCTTAGTTGATCGTCTAGAGTTAGTTTCAAGGAAGAGCACTTGGCCCAATTAGGACAATGTCTTCATTTTTATTCGGCCCCAGTGTCAGGCCAACCCTCCTCATCCAGCCAGCAACCTGCGCCGGGCCATCGTTGGCCCTTAGCTAAATTGCTGAGGTGAGCGCGTACGCCAGTAGTTTAGTTCCTTTTAGTGCCTCTACCTTCTTCTAGGTTCGTTTAAACGTAAAACGTTAACGTGTCCTAGGCTCCATAGAGGGGGTTCTAGGATCAAGCCCTGAGGAGCTCCGGCCATCATGTCGAATTCGAAGCCATCGCTGACTATGCGCCTCCCGCTTAGGTAGGACGAGATTGCGCGGCGCAGGTAGAGCGGGACTCTCTTGTTGAGTAATGTGTCTAAGATTACCCTTTCTGAACCCATATTGTATCGGCAGGAGGAGGCCGTGCTCCTCTGCAAAGCATCGTTTACAACTCTCCTATCAACTATATGCTATTGGCCAACGTGCTAACTATGCAGATTGGCCGATAAGAGTCAATCTCTTTTGGAACGAGTACTAGATTCGCATTTTTTTTGAAGCCAGGGACCAGCTGAGACCCATGCCCACTAAACGCACTCCCCCCTGCAGCTTCACTCTCTGATGGCTCAGATCTCCATAGAACAGTGCTATGGGCAATTAGGAGATGCCCTATCGAATCAATTGGCCGGGGTCACTCACGGGTTCCGCCGCCTGTTAGGCGCAATTTGTCCTAGCCCTTGCAAACCCGTTTGATTCAAGGTTGCGCTTTCTTCAGCCGTGCCGGCTTCAGAATATTCTATCTTGCCATGTTCCGTAAAATCCGTTCTACCTGCGTTAGGTAGAAGGTTAGGTCTCCTCCCGACCTTGCTATCCACGCCCGTATGTTTGGAAGCAGTTTGTTTAGGCTCTTTTCGGGGCACCAAAGGGAATAGCGTCCCATTCGGCTTATCAATTCTCTATAGTGGCGTTTCTCTCTTTTTCTTTGTCTCTGTGGGTGTGCTAATATCCCATAGGTGCTGTCTCTCGTGCGCCTTAAGGTCCCAGGGAATTTCTCAAGCAGCAAAGCTGCGTTTGCTTCGTTCTGTAGTCCTGTATTACCCTAAGGGCTGCGAGCCGCGTTTTGCGCAGGATCAACTTTGCATTTTTTGACTTAAGGGTCGCTCTGGCCCACAGGGCAGCCCCGCAGAGTGCGATTGACTCCGCTACCGCCATCGGTCCTTTCTTTGGACGAGCCCGCGGTCCATGTATATTCGGAAGTATCCTGGTCATAGCGTTTGCCGTCTTGGAAGCTTTTTCCGTGCGCCTCCTTTATCTGGCATAAGCCGTTCATGGGCGTCTCCAGCGTGATCATAAGTTAGCGGGCTTCTTTCACGAACTTGATTACTTGTCCTGCGACCTGTATGTGTAAAGTCGAACTCTCTTTTTGCCAATTAGAAGAATTCTTTTACTTTTTTCCGGCGCGTCTGCCAGCCCCGTGGCCTTCATCCATTCCGCTGTCATGTGCAAAGCTTTGTTTGTGTTTAGCTCAAGCTCGTCCTTCGTTTTAGTCTGTGCTACCATCGCTAAGTCGTCAGCGTAAGCTAATATTTCTATTCCCGGGGGTAGGCCGGTTTGGTGCAGGACGTCGTCCTATGCTAGGTTTCACAAGAGTGGGCCCAGGATTGAGCCCTGTGGCAACCTGGCTGTCATGATGACGTTCATCGGAGAGAAAGATTTTTCTTTTGTCTGATTTCCGGTTCGTCGCGTATCAATTTGTAGAGTCGTCCCTTTGAGTCTTCTTCTAGCTCTGATAAAAACTTCCTCCAGCAGCAATTCTTGCTCTTCGCTATAGTTTTGCGTGGAAAAGGTTAAATTTTTACCGTCTTTGCATGAACCGCTACAAACCTCCTGCAACACTTTTTGCATGTCCTCGGCTTTCCCACTTGAGTCCAGAGTCTTTGCTAGCTTGACCCGAAGCGTTTTGTTTTTGTGTGGCTTCCACCTCGGTGTCCTACTGAAAATTGAAGAGAGTTTTAGGGTAATGATTTTCCCAACGTCGTTTTTTATCCGGTAGTGGTCGCCAAGATTTTGTTCTTCAAGTAGTACGGTGCCGTTTAAAACTTTAAAAAGCGTGCTACCATTTGCAGATTGTCAGGTCTATGTGCGATTCCATTCCACCGTGGTAGAAAGTAGGATCCGGGCCTCTGTTAAGGACAACCATGTCCCCCGCCGCTGGTCATTATATCACCACTATGCCTCTTCTGTTCTAATTGGTAGACCCTCATGTAGTTGGAACAATAGCTCGTTGGAACTAGTTGAAATAGTTGAAACTAGTTGGAGTAGCATTCAAATCTTCAGGAAAGACTACTAGTGACAGTGAGCAGCTTCTAAGTGACCACTCTATGTTTCGTAGCATGTCTTCAAGGTCCTCGAGCGTTCCGTTAGAACTGCTATAACATGAGTAACAATAAAGACCAATCCCGTCTATGCCGATCCATGAGAAAAATAAAGCTGCACCTCTGCCCGTTGATCGGTATCACTTAAGGTGTTTTAAATCATACAAGTGTTTTTGGTCGTCCACCACCCATGTTAATTGGTTTCGTTCGGCCAGTTTAACATTTGACTTACTGATAAGGGAGATAGCCGCTCCCCTTCTCGTCGGAATCTCATCCAGCATTACGTGCAGTGACCACATAAGCACGTGACAATTTGCCCAGCAATTAAGTCTATACACAGGCTAGTTAGATGTTATTGACCAAGCTAAAGCCATGCAATAGGTGCAACTAGTTGACGCTTGTTGTATGATGTCTTATATTTACGCTGATAACTGTTTTGTAGCGTAATGCAGTCCTTTAAAGTTTGCTGTGCTCTTTAAGGTCTTTAGTCAACTATCCGATACATTGTGCGCTCGCTATGCATCCAGCCGTGTGCAGTCTGGATTCAGCAGATCGTAGCGTGTAGAGTGGCCGGCATTTGCATACCAACTGTATTTATGTTTCGATGTTCTAATCTTGCGATCTCTACCACGAGAGACGAAAAAGAACGTACTCTGATCGTGCCTCATCGACCACTTGACTTACGTGGTGCGGTAGATTAACTTAGCTAGCGTAGTGTAGTTTTTGTCTGGTTTGGATTCGTCGCAGAGAGATCTCTTTTTGTCGGGTTCCGTCGGGTGATCTCACTCATCTAGCCTGTACATTTTGGCACGTGGTAGCTGCAGCGGTAGAACAGCGGTCGATTACATCCGACCTACCTCACCAAGTGCGCGAAGAGCTGCCGCTACTGTTGTTGCTGCTGCTACTGCCTCGGTGCCTTATCCCTCCATCCTAAATTGAACCCCACAGGGGCAGAGGAGGTAGTGGAACCCTACAGGGGGGGGGGAAGGGGAAGTAGCGGAGCCCCACGGGGGAAGCCCACACGTGCCGGCTCCCTCCCCAGAGCGCCGTAAGCCGCCTCCGCTAGCGGGCCGGCATTGAAAGATTTCCTCAGTAGGGCACATCCTGGCGGAGTACGCTAGTGATAAAGAAAGCGACGAAGGAACTTTGATAAAAATGATTGCGGGCCCCGTCACAGCTGATCAAACCGGCTGACCGACTCAGAGGGTTCGTTCTTCTTCGTTTAGTGGGTGCGATGGTGGTGGTGGAAATATTTCTTCTCAGTTTTGCGTAGGCGCACATGACTTCTATGTTTCATCAACCAACTCTAACCCCTCTGTCTCTGTTCTCTATTTAGACTTGGCTGTGAGCGCACATTTGCACTCCGTACTCCTTTACCCTACTCCCCAATTTCACACGACCCAAACTAGTTTCATTCTTAAGTCTCCTTGCGTTCTGTTTTACTGTTGTAAAGACTTTTTCTCTAATCCTCATCCAACCTCGCGTGGAGAGTGGAGGAGTATTAGAGAAAATCTCTCTCTTTCCAACTCATGGATGGTTGAATGTACTTATTACTCGTTTAACATGTATGCATGAAATATGTCACACTTCTATATCAGAGCCGCCGAAAACGGCAGCATAAGCGGGCATGTTGAGATATCTAGAGTTCCCCCCCCCCCCCCCCTACTCTTGTGGTGCATGGTTTATTATCGATTCTTAATGGGCATTGCTCAAAAAAATTCGATCAACAACAGAGATCGAAACAGCGACACGTCGGTAGATGACAACCATGACTAGCGCTCCATTAGGCCCCTAGACCATGCCGCCACAATTGTTTTGCCTCGACCTAGCTTTATGTCCCCCATTGAGCTTCATTGTGCTACTCGCCTCGCTGCTCTCAATACTCGAGTGCTGCTGCTGCTGCTATTGTTTTGGCCTTTTCTAAGACTCTCCAATTTTTGTCGCGTGATGCCATTGTCAAACAGAGCAGCGCAGTAGTAGCTCGTCTCACAGAAACGATTACGGCCGACGTTGTACGTTGCAGAGGACTCGCTTGTGTAGAAATGGGGAGCGAGAGAACAAGCGTTGTCAAGTAACAACCCACCACCACCACCGCAATGGCTCTTCAAATTAGCACAGTCCGGGACAAAGTGGACGAAGCTAGGACAGCTTTCGTCTCGCCAACGGCCGACGCAGGCGATAAACGAGGACCGCACGAGGGCCAGAACGGGTGACGCCTCAGAAGCCTCAATCAAACGCAGGCCCCTGAACTGAACAAAAATGAAAAGAACTTCGACAGCCCCTCTTCGATAAGTAACGCTTACCCAGCACAACAAGGGGTGGACTGGCTCACTGGTTTCCAACGAGCTGCCCTAACAATTGTACTAGCCTGCATGGCGTAGCTCTACCACTAGGCGAGCCGTTTCTTGTATAATCGCGATGGTCCTAATATATATATATATATATATATATATGGCGCCTATAGCATATTATTTTATATATAATTTATAAAGCCTATATATGGATTATATAATAGGTGTCGCGTTCACTCCACAATAGGCCAATGACATCACCTTCCTCAGAAACATCGCTTCGACTTCGGGGACCTTGGCATCACGCGGGTTACGCCGACGGACCTTGCTACAGCCTTTTATGCTGCATCAATAAATCAATTTGGTCCTCTGGTGGAATCGCTTAATAATGAAAATGCCAAAATTGCATTTCTTTGGCAGTGGAAGGCTTCAAGCCCATCCCTCACGTCAGCATGACACCATGCTGGATCTCAACTCCTTCCGTATGACATCGGTTATTAGGAAAGGCCGTTACCTGTGGGCCGATCGCGTGTATGCCGTGTCGCGGACCGGTCAACGTTGACCGGTCCTACACTCGTTAAGATCTCTAAAAAGTCCCGGCAAGCTTACGAGTTCAATGGAATAGTGAAAAGAGCACTAAGAGTAGGAATACCATCTACGCTCGAACCTGTTGGGTTTTTATACCCATATTGACCGAATAGGGTTAGCATACCCTTAGGGCTGCATGCCAACGTTATAATCTGGCGTGTAACTGTTTCATGCACGGCGGCGTTATCATCGTCACAACTCCGTGTGATGGATCGAGTCTGGATGGGTCGCAGAACACGCAAGTTCGGAAAAAAACGAGAAAAATATCTCGATCTGTGAAGAAGCTACCACTCATTCTCATTAAGATGTCTAGCCTAAGCTGGTGGTCGCACAGCTAGTGGCTTGAGGTTAAATTTGCATTATCACTAGAATGGATTAGGTTGCTTATACGGACGTTTATATATATATATATATATATATATATATATATATATATAGTAAACTATATTTATTAAAATGACATTTAAGTGTTACAGCGAGATGAGCGATATATATATATATATATATATATATATATAAAACTCACTCGACATTATTCCGAATGATCTAGGCGTTGAGGGCTGCCAATACAAACAAGCACAAACTGTGCTTGTGCTTGGAGTACCTCACCAGTATCCCGGGTGAAATCTTTGAGTGGATCGTGCCCACCGAGAGACTTGATTGAGTTCGCAGAGCATCAAAAATCCGCGTGTATTCCCAAGAGATGGGTACTTTAACAACTTAAGACGGGCTCCGAGATGTGTCTGTCTTAAACTGTCTGGATTATTGGTTACTACCTATCGATCTCTTGACCACACCGAACCACATGGTTACCAATTGTTTGCTGCAACTTTTGTTTTTTGCAGGCAAATTGTTCGATTTTTGCCATGCATTTTGTAAGTGCTGATAAGGAACAACCACCGAACGATGCTCGAAAAAACGCTTAAATAGAGATATTTACATCATGCGTTATAAAAAGGAAAAGCTCTCATTATGGCTCTTAAGTAGACATGTGCCGCAGCAAGGTTGACTCTGCGGCTCGTAATGTCGAGGCTGTAACAAACGTGTTTTTGCTCCTGGACGACTGAGCAACAGCTTTTAGACGACTCTACCATTCTATATAAAAAAAAATCTAGTTTGTGCCATATATACACATGTAGGTGTCTAGTAGTGTGATACTACTGCCACTCAATACCAGCAAATGTATCTGTATATCGTGTCTGGTGGATATGGCCTGCTGGTTTCGGTGTCGACTAGGAGACACATTGCCTATACAAGCGAACACTTATAAGTCACTCTTTGCGCTCTCTCATATGTAAGCAGGAAGGGCATTTTCAACAGCTGTCCACGGCGCTCGTCCGTGTGTTCCCGCCTCAAAATACAAGACATATTCCGATGTCTATTCCAGTGGTCAACTCGACAGAACTTCGGCCAGCGGTAGCGCTAACCACGTTGTTTACCGACGGTTTCGAGAGGCCTGGCTAACTGCTTTACTGCTGCTGCTCAAGCTACCAACAACTCAAAATTGCACTGCCTCCTCCTTACGCCAAGAGTCCGACTTCTCAAAGAGGCTAATTCATGAGTGATTAATTCGTGTGCGTGTCTGGATTCGCTTTCGCTCAGTTGCACTCGAGGTTCGACGAGCGTGCGGTGAAGTGGGCAATGACAGTTAGTCAGGCTGCAAGATGAATGCGCTCGCGAATTTCGCAAGACAAACATGCGACGCCGTCGAGACGCCCGGTGGTCGTTCGTCGTGTTTACCACCGAAGTTAGAGTCCTCGATGGAAGTAGCCCAAGCCTTGTTGCCACCCTTTCCCTATCTCTGGTTATTGCTGTTGCTGGTGTTCCTCAGCTTGTGGTTAATGTTGTGTTGTTACTATTATTGCTGTTGTTGTTGTCGTTGCAGTAGCTTTTGTTGCTGCTGTTGCTTAGGTCCCTGTAGGTTGCTTGTACTGCTGTTGTTTTTTTTTGACGCTAGTACTATTGTGTTGTTTATACCTTTATATTTTTTCATTATAATTTAAAAGAATATATATAATGCTTCACGGCATTGCTGCTCGTCGACCTAGTTGCTCCTTCTGCGCGCCGTAGCCGCTCTATCGCTCATGCCCGTGAGGAAGTCCTGCCCGCCCCCTGGCGCAAAGGCCCGGGTCCATCCAGTCTCTTATAGTTCCGAGCACTGAGGTCGCGTTACCTCTTTGGATCCCCAGGGACAATCGCTGGGAGAAGAAGGCGTGCGCCCTCTTATCCATCGTCGCCTGCCGTAACGCGTCGCCAACCCGAGAAATCAATGTTACCGTGAGGGGCCCAGGGCCGCCCATCGTCTCGAACGCTAATGGCGAAAAGTGGTGCGCCCGACTTAGGTCCGCATACTTTGTTATCTTTGAGGTCTCAGCTCGCAAAACGGCAGTCCCCGGGCGGGACGCGCCGAGATCGACAAGGAAAGGGATTGTTGTTTATATAAACGATATTATCTCCTGCTTAAAAATGAGAGGTAAGGCTGCGCAAAAAGTCTGCATCCTAAATTATGCACGTTGGGCAAGCCTATTTGTGGAGGCGTTGTGAAGCGTGTCGCCAGTCATTATATCCAGGTGAGACAACAAACGTTTGACTTTACAGATGCCGTCTTAATATTTGCCAGGTGGATATCAGGTGGCAGTGTTTTTGCAAGGTATCAGCGGTTGACCTTATGAAATACTTATTTCTACTTCATGCTTGGGATCGCTAAGTCTTTAGCTTACAAGGTATGCTGGAAACGACCTGCGTGTTAACATAGTTATGCATCAGTTATAAAAATAGTTATGAACAAAGTCATTCGTTTTAACCGGCTGTACTCTCCTTGGTTATTTGTAAATGTGAACTTGCTTTCCTTCTTGACGCGATTCGGTAACCCCTGACTGGTATGACTTGTGCATAGGCACATGCGCGTGTAATTAAAATAAGTGTTTAAATATGATTATGTACACCAACTTGACGCCAACGTTGTATTTTAACTTTGAGTTAAATAATTAGACAGGCATATATGGCAAAGCTTTGCCGACGCTATGCATTAAACCGCGTCACCACACAGAACACTACATATATTATTATGGTTTATTAACACCCAGGTTGGGTAAAATTATAAACATATACATCAGGCACAACTAGTGCTTCCTTCACGTCATTGGGTCTTCTCTCATCTTGCTAGCTCAGCTATGGACTGAACTGCAGGACATGCTGCGGCGTGGTATCTATCACACTGGCCAGAGCACCTCGCGCACCTGCAACACTCCTGAGGATCGTGGAATTCTTCCGTGCTGCATAACACGTGATGGAACCCGTGGGCTGCAAATGCCGTAGTTAAATGCCTGCCCTTATATCCCGCTGCTCGCCAGGCCGTGCTTGTCATCGCTACCGTATTATATATTCCTTAATCGATTTTCTTCAATTTTTCCGTCCACTTCAAAGTATAAGCCTCAAACGCTCTCGTCCTAGGTAAACCCCATCGAAGTTGTAATTCCTGGGTCATTTAACTCCCCCCTCTAATATATGAACTATTCTATTCCTACAAAAATTGGCTAACCCCATAATCCGTTTCACAAAAAAAATCTGACTCTATCTAGTAACTGTAGTTCTGCTTCTCCCAATTTTCCCATATAACTGATATACCGAATGTTGCTATTAGTTCTATTTTAATTTTGAAAAGAGCGGAGGCGGTATGTATTGACATCATTTGCGGGGTCTTAATTGCTGCTGCCACTCGGATTGCTTTTCTCACTCTGTTTTCTATATGTCTTCGGAAACTGCTACCATTCGACGTTATAGTGACACCCAGATAAGTAAATTTATTTACAAAATGTACTACATTGCCCCTAGCTCGAATAACGTCGTTTTTTGCTAATTGACCCCCTCGTCGAAACTTAACTGCTACTGTCTTTTGCCAGCTTATGCTAAGCTCCATCTCGTCCATATAATCAATTATTCTTTCCAGTCCCTGTTTAACCCTACATAGACTCCTACTATAGATTGCAATGTCATCTGCATACATTAAAGTACTTGCCCACTCTCGAGTCCACCCCTGTCTCACTCGGTTAGGTAGCCCTCCCAATAATACCGAAAAAAGCAACGGGCTAAGTCCGTCTCCTTGAGCCACGCCGGTAGTTTGCGTTACTATTCCCACAATCCCTAAACCGCTGTCGATGCATAATATGCTCTCCCTAAGGATGGCCCCCAACATTTTTAACAGCTGATTCGGAACTCCCTCCAAGGCTAGCTTCTCCATAATTATGTTTCTCGGCGCTAGGTCAAAGGCGGCTTTAAGATCTATAAATACCGCATATACCAATCTTCTTGGCTCGGCTAGAGTTTCCCAAATCTCTGCTAGCGATTGACGCAGGGCCGTATGGGTCGACTTGGATTTTCTAAACCCGTCTTGTTCTTCTGGTACTGCGTTTCTGGTTTCTCGGAAGTACTCAAGTCGATCTGATATTATCCCTGAGAATATATTATAGGGACAACTCTTAAGTGTTATTCTTCTCCAAGCTTCCGGCTCTGTTTATATGCCCTTCCCTTTTGGTACAACAATAAGGGTATCCTCCTTCCACGCTTTAGGCATTTTTCCGGACTTTAGGCATTCATCGAATAGAGCTTTCCAGCGTGGTGCCAGTGCCAACGTTTGCTTTAAGTTTTCATTTCTTATCATATCGTTTCCGGCTTTGCCTCTAGGCGCTCTTTCAATTGCGCTGACAACGTCTTCGATTGTGACCTCGCGAACTACACATTCCCGTGCAAGCTCTGTGTCTTTGTCCCAAGGCCCATTGTATAATATTACTTCTTTTGGAGTGGTGTCGGCTCCCTGTAGCATACCAGCAAAGTGCTTAATCAGTCTCTCAGTCGCCACTGGGTACTGCTGTTTTTTATGCTTTAACCATTTGTGCGGATGTTCCTCTGCCTCTCGTAACAACTTTCACTCCCGGCTTTCCCAGTACTTCTGTTTCTCTTCCTTGTATGTCCTTTGCGTCATTTTCTTTACCATTATAGCAAACGGCCTCATTACCGGAAAAATCTTTACGTAGTCCCTAGTTAGCCTGTTTGCATTTTTGCTGCTCTACACCGCTCGTTTAACCAGGGCCTTCCTTTTTGTTCTTGACGCGGAACTATTGCACTTTTGATTAGATTTACCAGTTTACGTTTATAGACTCTTTGTGAATTTCCCCTGGTGGATACACTTCCCCAACTACTTTTAAGAAAATCCCACTATCCAGTTTTGTTCCGATCCCCAGCCTACGGCTACACTCCTCCCTACTGCTGCTAATCTTGAATGCCATTCCCATGGGTATGTGCCTTCTAAGTCCCGCTCATTCCCGAAAAGATGTATTTTTCCCTAAAAATGTTACATCGTTCACGTTTCCGTCTGTGGCAAAAACGTCGATGACTGACGCTCCAGTGCTACATTCAAATGTGTTTAGGCCTGGCTCGCTGACTAACCAACAGCCTATCTCCGTTATAATCTCCAAGAATGCTTCCGTTTGTTCAGAGTTTCCCTTGTCCAACCTGGCATTGAAATCCCCCGCTAGAATCACAGGTGCTTTTCTTGGCACAGCCTCGACCCCGAGCATATTACGTTCTGTCATTGTCTCAGTAGATTCTACACCTGCCGGTTTTACATAAGCTGCCACAATCTTAACCCCCCTTGACGCTATTGCTACTAAATTTTTCGCTATTATTCCTATTTCATTTCTCCAATTTTTCTCAAATTTTGAAACCCTCTACTTGGTCTACCCCGTCCTTCGCCTTTATGTGCTAGTGCGTGATATCGGTAAAAGCCCCTTAAAGTAAAAGGTTTTACTGCCCAAGTTTCCGTCAAAATTAGAATATCCACTCCTCGGAGTGTTTCCTTGAGTAAGCTTTTGTTCCTTGAGTGGGGGGTTTGTCAAGCGTCACTGGGTCTTTGATCCACGGGTCGTAATGCTGTTGTTGTCAACGCAGTCAGTTTGATTCACGGGGGGTTCCGCAGTTTCTTTGGCATTATTACAGAAAGCTAGCTGGATCGACTCAGCCAGCGAGGTAGCGTTCATTATGCTCTTCTCTGGCTGTGGCATTGCCCCGCTCACTGCGCGTATGACAACTGGTAGTACGGATTCCAAAACTTTTGAGATAACGCTCGTTATAGTTTCTTGTATGATTGGAGATAGTCTGCGGAGCACTTCTTCTACAATACTGTCCGTTGATGGTTGTGCCGATATGTCTGGCTGCTGTGACGGAGCTGCCGGCTTTAATGCTTCCTCTATGCGTGTCGTGGGTATACGACTTCCACCGTCAACTTTTTTTATCCCATTCTTTACGACCGAAGACCAGCTTCGCTTCGTAAAATTGTCGGATGCTTGCACGTTAGATACTGGTACACAGATTGGGACTGACGGGGCGTCGTGCTGCTTCTGTACCATGCTTCGCGAGGCTCTCGTTAGTTGTTCCATGCGTAGCAGACCTTGCGGACATGCTCCCCACGTGGCCTCATGTTCCCCGTTGCATAAACAACAGCGGGCCTGAGCGTTGCAATCTTTTCTGAGGTGCTCCATAGAGCCGCACTTGGGTTTTGGGGCCTTACAGTTTGCGGCAAAATGGTCCAAACTATAACACTTGTAGCACAGCGAGGGTTCATGATATAGTATGACCCCATGCCGTTTAAGCCCCAGACGCACCTCAGCCGGAAATGATAGATGTTAAGATAACGTGCTCCGTTGGGTTTTTCGCTTTCACCCGAGTCGGTTCTGTGACTCCAGAGGACTGCAGTGCCGATAGGATCGCCGATTCCGAGATAGACGTAGAACCCCGGTGATCTTGCCCTTCACCATGGATCGTGTTCCGCTTATCCTCGAGGAGACTTTAACTTCTGCTAACTCTGATAGCGAACGTAAGGTCGCTCTGTCGTATTCCTTATCCACCACTATGACAAGTTCACCGATCTTCGTGAAGCGAGGCTCCTCCATCTTTCCCCCGACGACCTTCGCGATCTCGTCACAAATCTCGTTAAAGTGGAGCTCAAGAGCATTGTCAGCAGCGGAGAAGATTACGGCTTCCTGTCTGTCAAACGTTACTTTTGGCGGCACGACCATCTTTGGAGCACGGGTACGCTTATGTCGGGTCACCGTGGTAAACTCCAAATCGTTCTGAGGTTCCTCACTGTTGCGAGCTTCCTCGGTTGCTTCGGCGGCACCCTCCACGATTGCAAGGTAAGATTCAGCCTGCGATTCACGCATCCCTTTGCTATGAGTATCTTCTGCGGGGCTTGATGCAGTCCGCTTCTTCAGCCCTCACCACTGGCTGCTCCACCAATGCATTCATCCGTTGGCGCCGCAGAATCTACGTGCAGTGACGCAAGTTGTTCCAGCGGCTTCTCCTCTTGCCGTTTCGTTGGGTTTGCTGCATGACTGGCTGCTGCGCCGCGCCTGTGTACACACAGGATTTGTATATAGGCGAACACAGGCCGGGTTGTATAATAATAATATTAATGCTGCTGACCGTAACGGGGGTGGTGGCAATGGCGGCGTCAATAATGAAGTGAGTGATGGTGTCTGTGGTGAAAATGGTGATGATGGCCGTGGCGGCGATGGTGATGACGACTATCAGTGGTAGCTAACTGGGATGAGTGATGACGACGATAATGATGCACTAATGATGAATGCGCTGAAGGTAGTACCTGATGATAAAGTGTAGTGATACTGGGTGTTGATAGTGATGATGGCTGTGGTGGTGATAGTGATGACGGCTATGAGTGGTAGCTAACAGGGATGAATGATGATGCACTATTGATGATGACATTTAAAGTAGTACCTGATGGTGTGAAGTATAGTAACACCGGGTGTTGATAGTGATGATGGTTGTGGTGAACTGAGGCGAATGATTATGATGATGATGAACGTGCGCTAATGATGATGATGATGAAGCTGCAGGTGGCCGCTGATGATGAAGCTGCAGGTGGCCGCTGATGGAGAATACACACTGACGATGATGATTGAAAGTTCGGTTATATATTGGAACGCAGGTTTCCAGGCAGCAAGAGCTATGGATATTATTCAGACGATCTCTTAGCTGCACGCTATCCGTCACGGTAAAAACTCACTTTAGGAACGCTGATTAACTCTCGAATAGACAACAATTCTATGGACTGTTACGGAAGCACGTCCACAGGGCAGCTTGAACAGCTGACTGTACATATATATATATATATATATATAAATATATATACAGGGTCTCCCGTGACCGTATGTTTTGACTGACTGGAAAGTGCGGTTGTACATGCGGACACCGCGGTAGGGAAGCTCATTGCAAGCGCGGGCCGGGAGTGTGGGACTCCAACTCACTAACAACTAGTCGTGTCCCCGATCCCTGGTCTAACTGGGAACTGCTTGCGCATAGCATCAAACCGTCAGGGGGAAAGCGGAGAAGACGCGAGCGAGTTTGCAGGGAGGCCTAGTCTTCTTCTGTAGTATACTCCTAAAAGCTTGTGTTGCTTGCTTCCAGCAATGTGTTGATTCCGTCATTTTGTTGATGATGCCACGTAGGTGAAAAGTCGCCTCATGTTCCATAAAAGCTCGAGTAGATGTGTGTGTTGCTCCACCCATGCTGGACACCTCAGCACAGCATGTTCCGGGGTGTCCTCGTATCGCCATCGCCGTAGTGGTCGCACGTGGGGTTGAGGGCCTTCTCGATCATAAACTGGTAGCGCTGGAAGTCGCCATGACCTATAAGTGCCTGGGTGGTGTAGAATGTGAGTTGTCCGCCCGGTCGATTGAGCCAGCCTCTAATGTTTGGGCTCAGAGTGCCTGAGGCACCCTGCTTTAGGCCGTCCCGCTCCTCTTCCCAGAAGTGGATCGTGCGCTGACGTTCTTCGTCTTTTTTGAGGTCGGGGTTATTCCATCAGAAGCAGCGCTCGGCTGCCTTCAGATCCCACGGGATCGTTCCGGCAGGAACGAGAGCCGCCGCCGCGCTAACCGTCGTGTACGTTGCGATTACCCTGCGAGCTCCGACCCTCTGGGCCCGACGCAGGCGGATCCTGTTCTCGGCGAATTCCAATGTGCAGACATAATAATACGTCTTAACGGCTGCCGCGGTTCGTAGGTGTTGGGCATAAGCCGGGCAAAGTCGTTGGCAACCTTCGTTGCTTTTCTCGTCACCCGCCGTACGTGTTCCACGTACCACGGAGAAAATTATCTCGGATAACCCTAAGGTACCTTACGTTGTTAACAAGTGCGACGTCTTGGTCTTCTAGGCAGAGATGGGGGGCGGGGCATTTTCTCCTTCATACCCCTCAGAAGTATCGCCTTGCTCCTCGCAGGGGCGAGAACAAGCCCCTCCTCTTGCATCCAGTGGGCGACGGGCGGTGTGCATCGTTTGCACGGTTCTGCAGCACAACCGACGAACACGCCGGTATGATCGGTTCTTTCATGTATTGACTGGTTCTCCCGCAAACGTAGAATTTGCACAACTATGTAGAAGAAAAAGAAGTATTAGCTATATCGTTGTCGTCGACCATTTAGCTCTCGATTAAACGGCTGACTATTTTCCTCTATGGTACGTTCATATTTGTCCCCGCAATTCGTGTACTGGCATGCATCGCTCGACTCGGTTTTTTCATGCCATGGCTAATTTTAATCCACTCCGGCATTTACCTTGTCTAAATTGGACACCATGCAAACCAACTTAAGAGTGGCCGATCTGGGTGTCGAACCCAGTCCTCCCGAATGCAAGGCAAAAGCTTTGCCACTAAGCCATCTTGCTCGGCAGCCATATAGCGCACAACCGTTTATATATAACACAATAGGAATAATATGGACACAAATACCATATATATCTATATTAACCTTGACGCCCTTAGGTCCTAACGGGCCCTAACTAAAATAATTGCTATTTACAAAGAAGGCTAACCTTCTTTGTAAATAGCAATTGTTTCATCGCAATTCGCTCATAGCTGTTGCTAGTCGCCTAACGCCTGATACATGTTTAGGATAATCTATAATACAACCTAGAAAACTTTTTCGGGTTGGCTCAGCCAACACTTAACGTTCACGGAATTGCTTTCGCATTGCTTCGTAAGACAGACCCTGTGCATATAAGTGTACGGTGGCGGGGATCGAACCCGTGTACCTATGTGTCTCCTAGGCTCGCAGAATGCACGCGAATGCACCCACCACGCCACCGGGCTTGACAACCCATCTACAACACTATCCCTTCCAGTACGACCGGTAGAGATCACATTCACAGTGCAGTACGATCAAACAAGTAGGGCCGGCCGTTAGAGGAGGTCACAGTACCATCTACACCACCAGGTCGCTTGTCTCTTCACTGCCCACTGTAGGTCAGGTATGTTGACGACGTCGATACAGCGTGACACCTGCTCGCGGTATCGACCGTCGTCGGGAGCAAATAAATGATCAACATCCGACCCGACCACTGAGACTTGGCCATCATATATCTATCAATGCGCTAATGAAAAAGCTCTCTCTCTTTGCCTTGCAGAGGTATGCGTTGGCGCGCTTGAGGAAAGTTATGTGCATGTTTATGTCCTTCCTTGTTCACATCATGATGTCCATGTTCACATCATGATGTCCATGTTCACATCATGATGTCTATGTTCACATCGTGATGTCCTTGTTCACATCAGGATGTCCATGCTTACATCATCATGTCCATGTTTACATCATGATGTCCATGTTTACATTGTGATGTCCTTGTTCACATCGTGATGTCCTTGTTCACATCAAGATGTCCATGTTTACATCATGATGTCCATGTTCACATTATGATGCCCTTGTTCACATCATGATGCCCTTGTTCACATTATGATGCCCATGCTCACATCGTGATGCCCACGTTCACACCATAATGTGCATGTTCACATGAGTATGTTCAACGTGATGATGCTGGCGGTGTCCGGTAAGCTGTATTTGTCGATACAGAGAACGCAGCAGTTTTTCATTATCTCGGTGTCTGTCTGTCCATCTGCCTACATTTGCCTGTCCCAGGTTTGTCGGGGTGTTTGTTTGTTGATCGTTGTTGTCGTCGTTGTCGTCGTTGTCGCTGCCGCCGCTTGTCTTCCCGGGGTCAGAGGTCAAGCAAAGCAAGGAAGGATGGGGCACCTGCAAACCCCGCGAAGGCAGACAGGCGTTCGCCCATCCGTCGATCGAGCCCCGGCCGTTCTCATTGGCTTGCCTTAATTAGTTCGGGAAAAAGGCGACTACATGGGTGCGTGTGTCGACGCATACGTGTGTCTATGTACGTTCGAACGTACAGCACTCTGCCTGCAGGTCTCTGTGCCTCGTCTTTCTACGTGAGGGCTTATGCTGCGGTCTGATCGCTTCTTCTTGATTTGTCTCCCGCTCCCTTATGCCTCTCTCTCTCTCTCTCGCTGCGTATTCGTTATGGTTTCACTGCAGTGGCGTTCGGCGTAGTTGTGGACGTCCACGATGCTGATATCAATGCAGCCACCGTAGCAACAGTGGACATAATGGTCGTGGTTGTAGTAGTAGTAATAGAAGTTGTCGTCGTCGCCGCCGCAGTAGTAGCAATTTCTCGGATTGCAATGTTTGGCTCTGGACAGTAAAACTCTAATAGATGTGGGTGTCATTTTGATTTGATCATCGATCGAGTAGGCACAAGGACGAATGCAGAAAAGTCGAAAGAACCTGCAGTGTAAAAGAGAGAGAGAGAGAGAGCGCGAGAGGGGTGAGAGAAGTGTGGCGAGAAGATGGAAAGCGAGTGAAAATTGGGATTTGTGGCAGCCGGCAGCCTTTTCGCGAGCTACTACAGAGATCGTACTTTGATAGCGACGCCGGCTCGTAGCATCCGAGCTATCAAGCAGGGGGCGCCAAGGGTTTGCAGCTTGATTTAAAATGCTGAACATGTTTTCTTTTATTAACACATGCTTTATGTTACGCAGTTGGAGAATTGAAGCAAATAGCTAGCGAGGAACCATTTGTCACATATATGACAAATTGCATACAAATTGTCCTTTTGATAAAATTCAACTATAGATATACATTTAAAGACACGGGTGTTCTGCGGGGCACCCGTTTTTGCTTTTCTGTTTCTGACTATGTATGACATCATGTACTATGCGTTTCTATAATATTGAGATATTGTTCAAGAAGACACCTTCCGTCCATACTGAATTATGGTCGGTTTCGTACAAAAAATTGCGATCTTCCATTTATTAGTGATCTTCCATTCTTTGCGGCATACTTGGTATTTGCAATAGTAAAACCACACTGAAAATGACTACATCATGTGAGAGGCAACCAGGGTTAACACTTAAATCACGCCGGTTGAGTCGCTGCGTCAACCGGCGATAGAAGGGCATGGCAGTTCTTGCTACGAAGAATATTTGTAGTAGGTTGAAATTCAACGCGGAAACGCTGCATAGATAACTGGTTCATTGCCCACGAGCAAGGGACTTCCCTTTTTGCCGTAGCTGAATCGAGTCGGCGTCCCATTATATTAAATATGGCATTACTCTTGATATTTATTTAATGTTTTTATTTTAATAACCAGTATTTCGTTTATACACATCTGTATTACAGCATTCCTCCACCACATTCGTGAGCGGTATCGTTCTTATGCCCTCGTTGGAGATAATACATTCCTTTTGTGTACATAACTTTGTATGGAATCCATGCGTTGCATGGTTGCCCCTTCCTTCATTGGGCAAAAGTTTTTCTTATTTTCTTACCGAATTCTACCAAACCACAAAATATACACCTAACTTTCTCATACATCCTATGCAAGTACGCAGGCCTTCGCTTTCGATATGGCTATCAAAAAAACTTAGTTACACGGCAAATACGTAGCGCAGCACCATTACTTTGATTTTATCTAAATTATGGGCACTAAATCTGCTATTGTTTGAGATTAGGCTTTTAAGCATACATTTTCGGTTGTAATAGCAAAAATCTATGTTTTTGCACGTGGAAACTTCAACGTAGGACATAACAACATATTTAATTTTATATATGAACTTTGTGGCCGGCCGTGTGATCTATATTATCTTCCGCGTTGTGAAAGAGCAATTTCGTTTTCTCGATTCCTATGATGTATACGTGTAAACCAATCATTGGTTTATAAAACAAACTACTGCATATTGAGTTTTTACGACTTTCCTTAATCTGGTTATTCGCCATTCGCTAGCTTGTGTCTGGTGTCATTCGGATTATGCATTTTGTCACTCGGATTTGCAAATTTTCCACTGAACACGCCGGTATGATCGGTTCTTTTATGCGTTAACTGGTTCTCACACAATTTGCACAATTGTAGAAGATAAAAAGGCAAAAAAACAACTTTTAGAAATTACATTTTCACCTCAAAAAAAGGCGTTTTTGCCCCCTCCTTACATTGGGAAAAAATATTCTCTTGCAGAGTTCAACCAAACCTTAAAATAAGTATATATATATATATATATATATATATATATATATATATATATATATATATATAAAACCGAGCAAGATGGCTTAGTGGCAAAGACTTTGCCTTGCACTCGGGAGGACTGGGTTCGAGACCCAGACCAGCCACTCTTAAATTGGTTCGCATGGTTTCCAATTTAGACGAGGCAAATGCCGGAGTGGATTTAAATTAGCCATGACATGAAAAAAACCGTACACAAGCGATTGCCTTACGGGAAATCTAAAACAAATATATATATATAGAGAGAGAGAGAGCAATCGAACGACTACAAGAGTACGTCTCGTGGAAAAATGCAACATCGACAATTTCACCAAGAATGATGTCTTCCACGATAGGGGTTGCACTTATACTTGTTAATATCAGCTAAAAATAAATTCAAATTGGTTTCATGTTTTTTGCGGCATTTGTTAATGCAAGTGATTCACCTAAAGAAAATAAATATTTCAAACGAGTTAAAAATTAAAGCTACGGCCTTTAGAAGCTTACGGATCTGAAATACCAAAAAGCCCTAGAAGAAACATAAAATAACGCATCCTAAAAGGGCTGCAAGGGTGAGCGTTTGTTAAGCAGTTTCGTACAAAATACTGCGGCGAACGGAAATCATGTTTGGGTCAGTTTTTTTATTTACGTGAGCTTAATTGTATTCGTTTTTAATAAGCAATATTTTACGTAGATTTAAAATATCGAATTCAGAACGCGAAAGAACTACGTTAGCAAAGGTGTCTAACGTAACGCCTTAGGTTATTGTTTATTTTAGTAACGCTTATTCATGGAGATCCCAATTAAACATTTCTATAACCGTTCAAGCCGTTGCATAACCGTTTATGCAATAACTATGAAATAATAAAGCATACAACTGTTTAAGCTTAAGTCAGATGGACGTCGTAACGATTAAAGCATAGTCTGGCTCACATGCACAAGAGAAAGCCGCTTGTAGCAACTATTAGTCATAATTAGCTCTTGTTGTTTTTGAGTTAAAACAATCCTTATATATATATATATATATATATATATATATATATATATATATATATATATATATATATATATATATATATATATATCAGGTGTTTATGCGGCACATAGGCGCAGAATGTGAACAAAAAGAAACGGCGGTCACGACCTGCCACCGGTGCACAGACTCTTCACAAGAGATTGCGCTGCACTGACATCACGTGCTTGGTATGCGTCACCAAGGGCACCAAGGTTCTCAAGGGGTATGCAAGAATCCTACAAATATCTCATGGTTGACAAAGCCTAGATAAATACCTACATGGTTGACAAAGCCTAGATAAATACCTACATGGTTGACAAAGCCGTGATAACGACCTAATGCGGTAAATACGTGAAAGACGGAGAGTGACGAGAAAACGATGAGTGACCATAAATATATTTATTTCGCTCTGACTGCGCTCTCCAGAGACAACGGAAGTGGGGCGCCTCGGTAAAACTGACGGTGAAAAATGCGATGCCTGGACATTGAGGAGGCCCGGACGGCATGCGTACGAGCTAAACGCATACACACCCGCGCGCGCTCCTGAATAGCCAAGAGGGCTCTTCGGGGCGAGGATGACAGCCTAATAGCGGAGGCTTCGACCAGAGCAAAGGCCTAGCTAGAGGGGTCCGCGCTCGGTTTAAGTTCCTTATAGTCAGAAGCAAGACTAACACATGGAAACATTCTTGATTATGTTGGGGCGGATTTATGGAGCCTGCCTTACGGGGTGGCTGTGAACAAGATCCGCTGACACGCCCTCGGAGCCGCCACCGAAAATGATGCGAGACGTCGTTGCAGGTTTTTTTCTATACCAGCCACTGCGGGTAACCGATTGATAAGGGTTTCCTTCGAGGAGGTGAAGGAACGGTCAGGGGCAAAAGCCCAGGGCCCAAAGGAATTCCTCCCGAAGTGGCTAAGCTTGTTGCAAAGAGATAGTCGGAGCTCTTCAAGCAACTCATTAACGGGCTACTAAAGGAAACAATCTTCCCTGGGACTTAGAGGAGAACGAACCTTAGTTCTCATCTACAAACCTGGTAGAGATGTGTGTGTAGAAAACAAACTAATCGACCGCCCTATTGTTCTTATTGACACGATAGGCAGGTTACTTTGTTTTTTCTTTTTTTTGGTGAGAGGGAAAAATGCTTTTACGCACACCCAAAGCGGGTAGTGTGGGACTCGATGCCGATGTTGTTGGCATAATACCCACAAAAACCTCTCACCTAAATGGCCCCAGGAAGAGGCGAGGAGTTAGAACCATTCTTTGATACTACTTCAACCCCTACTTGATAGGCAGGCTACTGGGGAATATAGTTGTTTGGCGGCTCAAGAAGTAGGGACGAATTAGACCGCGTCAGAAGCACAGTACGGCCTCAGACGGGCTTGGTCTACTGTGAGAATACTGAAGCGAGTGCTGCAGCGGGCTCTGAAAGACACCAGTCGGTCGTAGAAGATTAGAAGCTTTGCTCTGCTTACCCTACTGGATGTGCAAAACGCGTTCAACACAGCAAACTAGGGTAATTATCAATTGCGTATAGACATTAGCTGCGGACACTAATCTCGTCTTACCTCGAAACAGGTAAAATGACATACAAGGTTACAGCTGGAGTGCCGCAGCTTACCTGCGCTATGTAGAAGAAAAGGCCCAGCAGGTATCTTGAAATCTCGTTCGACCATTGCCCAGAAAGGGGGAGCTTAGGAGGCCAAGAAAGGCTCCTGGGAGCGGTGCGCAGTCTTCGCCTAAAAGAGATGGTGGCGCACATGATAGCCTCGGAAGAAGGGTAGAGAGAAGCGCAGCACGATAATCCCAAAGCGGTACAGGAACAAATGAGAGTAAACACCCTGGTAGGGCAGGTTGAGACAAGGAGCTCGATCCTAGGGATTTCGGCGGGGGATACCAGGAAGTTCCGTAGAATAGGTTCCGAGGGAAATAGAGACCCCCAAAAAGAATCGGAAAAGGAACCAAAGGAAAAGCACGATGATTGCCCATGACTCCGAACAGCCATAGCGGAGAGCCTTAAGTATTTCTAAGATTGATCTTCTGGATCGAGATGAAATGAGTGGCAGTATTCTACAGTGGCCATTCTCACGCAATACGGATCTGGGAAACTTAAAGGATTTCTAGCGAAACTCTAAAGTGGACGACATCCGTGATTAAGTTCTGGCAAATACGCAACCTCGGCATGGAAATACGTAGAGGGCTAAGTTAGACGAAGGCTCTGAAAAGGCAGATCTCTACTCGACGCCCCAAACATCATGCACTCTTCTGGACGTAAACCTGGACCGAGAAGCTCATGAGACCGTAAAGCCCTTAAAATTAGGGAATTCGTGTTTCTGGTGCATATAGGTGTTCAAAGCGCCATGTTTACCATCTGACCAGTGACTATGTACCTAACAAAGTAGATTTTAAGAAATGAATATAAAACGCTATCAACACGATAAACTAAAGAGTAACTTTTGATAAGCTGAGGAGAAAGGGAATATCCATATAGTTCCACTAAATGATTTCATTCTATCATGGTCGCAGTCTAAGTACAAGGGTGAAAAGGAGCTTACTGTCGGGATTCCGCATAGTTAGATTCAAGAACCCGCCCCCTATAAATTTACTTACGACAGGGTTCTCGACATCAGCGACTGCCTAGAAGGAGCCGAGACATTAGCCTACGCAGAGGAGCCATTGACGGCCACACCTTCAGGAGAGCAGTCAAGCCAATGAAGGCGGCAATGGGAGAGAGCCAGGCTCTTAAGGTCTTTACGCACAGCCTCAGAACAGCGTATACTTTGGCCCAAGTATTGCATCTAACCGCATGTAAATATGCAGAACAATAGAAGAAAACAAAGCTGAATTATGAAGAGTAGCAGGAACGTCTCCTCCACGGCTCCGAAGAAATGCCTAGTGTTGCCCATCCTGGAAGGGTGGGGAGGGATCCGGGTGGGCTTAGTGGGTGTCCGTGAGTCCTCCACTAATCACGTAGGCAGCTAGTGACGTATGCGAATCGTGCACTCTCTAAAAAGAATTAAGAGGAAGGCACTGTCTAAGGAAGAAGCTGGTGTTTATATAAAATGAGTATGCTAGATAGTAATGATACATGTTTATTGCCCGTTTCTATAGTATATTACTAGCAAGGCGCTTGTGAAAAGTCCCGTTACTTTTAGAACAGCAGCAAGCCTAAGTTTGTCGTAAGTAATATGCCTGACGATTATTTACAGGTAGTTCTACAAGTTCTTAAAATTAGCTTTTCAGAATTCGAATTTTTTCGCGCTTTCACCGCTATTGGAAACGGCAACTTTTCGAATGCTAGCAGTCAAAATATTATGGTGATTGGCCGTTGCGATTTCGTTTGATCGCTTTTCCCGTGCAACGTATCGGCGTGATTTTGAAAAATTGAGAAAAAAGAGTTTCGAGTGGTTATCAAGCGTTTTTATTTCAAAAGTTGGAATGCGACCCAAGTAAAAACTGAGTTAGACGAGGTGTACGGTGACTCTGCGCCATGTTTTGCCACTGTTTCCAACTGGATTAATGAGTTAAAAAGAGGTCGCAGGAGCACCGGGATGAACTACGTTCAAAACGCCTAAAAACGGCAACTGATTAGGAAA
Organism: Dermanyssus gallinae; assembly: GCA_003439945.1. Classification (NCBI taxonomy): domain Eukaryota; kingdom Metazoa; phylum Arthropoda; class Arachnida; order Mesostigmata; family Dermanyssidae; genus Dermanyssus; species Dermanyssus gallinae. Next base: position 572,910 of record QVRM01002457.1, on the reverse strand, counting down.
ACGTGGAAAAGGTGCGGAAAATCGTTGCCGCAGATAAGCGAGTGAACATTAGGGAGATAGCGGAGGCCTTGGGGATCAGTTTGGGTAGTGTGCATTTCATCCTGCACGAGAACTTGAAGATGAAAAAACTCAGAGCAAAATGAGTGCCGCATTTGCTCAACCAAGGCCAAACAGACGCGCGTGTTTCCGCTTCACAGCGAAATTTGGCCAAGATGTCGAAAAATCCGTCGGATTTTTGGCGCAGATTCGTGACCGTCGATGAAAGCTGGGTCCATCACTACACTCCCGAGACCCAAGAAGCATCTCGTCAATGGTGTGCACCTGGTGAAGGACTTCCGAAGAGGGTGCGGACAACGGCATCGGCCGGAAAGATGATGGCTACGTTTTTTTGGGACCAACGTGGAATAATTCTGGTCGACTACCTTGAGAGCGGTAAAACGATCACGGGAGAATATTATGCAAGACTGTTGGACTGCCTGAAGCAAGAACTCATCGTGAAACGGCCCGCTTTGCAGAAGAAGGTTGTCCTGTTTCACCAGGACAATGCTCCCGCACACAAGTCGCGGCAAGCAACGGCAAAACTGGCCCAACTGAGGTTCGAACTTATTGAACAACCTTCCTATTCTCCAGACCTGGCCCCCTCTGATTATTTCCTCTTCAGACATTTGAAGAATCGTCTCGGTGGAAAGCGTTTTTCCAGCAATGAAGAGGTTACAACTGCTGTCAATGCCTATTTTCAGTCTAAAGACGCAGGATTTTACTCAAGAGGTATAAATGCTCTGAAATCTCGGTGGGAAAAGTGTATTGAGCTTCTCGAGGAGTATATCAAATAAGAAAAAATTAAAAACAAGATTTGGAAAATTCTTGGTTTTCATTTTAAAAACTTGTGGAACTACCTGTAAATGCGTTGTTATTGGCTCTGTGTAAGTGCTAACTCAAACATATCCGCACTTGCGGTATTATTATGATTCACAGAGCAATATGAATGTGTAGAACTTGGGTGATGGATAAAACCAGAAGTGTAGAAGATGCTGCTATAGCATTCCCTTTTCTTAGTGAAAAATTATCGTATGGTCCCATCTTGAAATACAGGTGAATATTAACGCATACCGGTGTAGTGCAGCACGTTAATGTAAGAACGTATGTGAAAATGTTAAGCAGAGCTTAGGAGTCATACGTCTAATAAGTATTTTTTGCAAAGGGAAGCTCACCTGAGAATTTCAACCGCGGCTAGCAAGCATGATTTTCCAGGCAGCATTTTACATTTAGAGACACAGTTTAGATTGCCAAGATTTCATTATATCGACAAAGACAGTCTCGAAGTAAGGTGGGCTCTTGACTCACAACTGTCAGATTTGCTGCCTTCTTGGGTACGTTTGGTTTAGTCGTATTAAACCTTGATCATAGTAGAATGTATGAGGGCGTAGATCGAGAACGCACCTTGGCAGAAGGACTCGCCAGAAGATTTCCTTTCCCGGGAATGTTTGGCCCAAACATACATTAATTGCTACATGATAGATTCATATAAAATGCAAACAAAAAGCAATATATTTATAAATAATCAAGTTCTGTGTTTAAAACCAAATCCAATGTTCTAAAGTGATAGAAAGATTACGAACTGTTTATGGTGATCATGCAGTGTTCCGAAACACTTTTTATAGATGGCATCGTCGATTTCGTGTGAGAAGGTCGAAGCTGCCCCGTTTCAGAAAGCCTTTTGATGTCAATAACAAAATAAAACGTTAGGGCAGTTTATAATAGTGTACTCAACAATACTACCCCGAAATTCTATAGAAATGACGCGAGAACATCCGATGCAAGAGGCCTGAACTCTAGGCAAAGAACTATTGAATCCTCCATCACGACAACGCGGTGGCGCACACATCGTCACTGATTTTGAATTAATCGATGAAGAATTACATTTCTACATTTTAAATCCTCCTTTCATGTGAATTTTCTTGTTCTCAAGGATAAAAAGGACAATGTTTCGAAATCATAGAGGAGACAAAGAAAATTTCGCAAGAGCAACTCAACTACACTTCAAAAGACGCGTTTAAAAAATGTTTCTAAAGGTGGGAAAGAAGGTGGCACAACTGCATTGTAGCGGGCGGGAGCTATTCTGAAGGAAACATAGGACACATTGAGAGGTAAAATAAATATTGTTATCTATGTGTCAGGACGTTTCGATCTACCCTCGTAGATACACATTTTTTTGCCAGCGATCTCAGGACTCACTTTTACACCTAACGATAACAGGCCCCATTCTAGGGAGCCTAATGCGTTAGCCAGATTATTATAACCCCATTTTTCTTTAAGCTCTTTGTCTATTGAATTTTGATTATTGTATTACGAGACGGAGATCCAGTACCCCTTATAGTAACAACGACTACGGTTTTTGTTGTGAAAATTTGGGAAAACCTACTATATCTCCAAAGCTCTACTAAGGAAGGTCTTGTCCAAAATAAACGTATAGTGAAAATGACGTTTCATATGCCTGTTTTTATTTCACTCTTTAACGAGATGGAGAAAACGTCAAAATAATCAGAGCGTTAGAGAACATGCCCCTTTAGCATAATTTTAAAAAGCCATTTTCTAACTTCATCCTCGTGTTGAGGGATAGTGAGGACAACGGCTAGGAGCTCTTAGCTGTAGCACTTAGCGGGCCGTCAATAGACGTTCTTGGAATAGTTGATATGCTAGCAGAGCAATAACACATGTTTAAAAAGGGTCGGCTATTGTTGAGGCAATTATTCAGGAGGCCCTCTAATAAGGATATGATTACGCACGTAATTTCGAAGGTTCTTGAAGTCTTCCTGCCAGCGATCACCGACGCCCTGTCCGAGGCTTTCTCAGAATCGCCCTTCGTTTTCATGGAGGACTTTTTGAAAAGAGCACGTGTTTGCCGATTTAAATACGAAGCTTGACACCACTGCACGTTCAATAATTCTTCAGTGAGTATACACGGCAATGTTTCTAGAAATCGGCCAAAATCCTTTGGGAGATTCTCCAAAGAGAACAATTTATCTTTAGTGCTGGAGTAACGGAGCAGAAAGAAGCGAAAATAGCTAAAATATCATATGGGTCAAACAATATGATCATATTTGTCTATTGCTGTGTTCGACACCAGTAAGTGCAGTAAAAGGCGTTTACGTAGTAGAACGTTAATGCGGCAGACTTCTAGCTTGATAATAACCGCATTGGCGCCTAAGAAAAATGCGCGTAGAGTAAGCGAAGGTTTTAGTGTGATTGAAACCAAAACTGCAACCGCTAATAGGCGTGCGCATAGAGTGCAGAAACAGACTATGAGACACATTTATGAATAAGTCAGGACTTTCTGAGAGTATTCGAGCAGCTAAAAAATAAAATAATTCAGAAGTAGACCAGAGACATAAGGATGGCAACAATGATGCCTTGACTCAAGGCCTTTAAAGTTGCAATGAAGAAACCCAAAAATTATGTATATATATAGGGTAATCTGCCAGAGAAGGGCTTTAACGGGCTATTCAGGAACCCGGCTATTCACCTCAAGACAAAAGCGAATGAACCAGGCTTCGCTGGAGCATAACTTGAGATTATCTCCGCATTGCTTCGTAAACAGACTTTTAAATTAGCTGTGTGTATTATAATCTCTATGAGTTCATTATCGGAAACGCTCTGGCTGAAGTGGTGGTCAATAAAATCGCTACGGTGTGCTCACGCAAACCACTCAAAGTTTACATGCCCACAGAACGTGTGATCCCGTCTGTCAAATGGCATGATTAAGCAAATGAAATGAACGTGTGATCCTGTCTGCAAAATGGAATGACTTCCGTGACTGCAATTATGGGTCTCAAAACGCATGCTGTGGTCTTCTGCCAAGAGCCCTCTACCCGTTTAGGCTAAGTGTTTTTACAGTAGGCTTTGATGCGGAGGGTGCGGCTAGTGCTATAGTTGCAGTACGACCCACGAGGCAATGTGACATTTATGTCCACACAAGTTGCACCGCTTCGAAACTTCTGAAAATATAATTGTTAAACCTTGCGGAGCAATAAGAAAAATCCCTAATGGCCCAGTTTTGCACGCTGTACACGGTATTCACCCATCGTAAACATTCTCAAGGGAAAGCTGTGCAACGGTAGTGCAGAATAATATGAGACTGCCGCAGACCAGCCTCGTCCTCCTTCTGCACAGTAGACGTCGGAAGCTACCTCTCGGCGCACGCACTCAGTAGATCACTTGCGCTCCACTTTTTATTCCTTCGCAAATCGATAAACTCGGCGAAGTCCTTGTCGAGACTGGCTCGCCTATTTGTCCACGAGCAGTGGGATTTCTGTTATCCCACCCAGAGTTCAATCACAGCAGGCAGTAACCCATTAAAGTAATTTTATGGCAAGTAGCGGAAGTCATGGCGCTTGGTTGCAAAGAAACATACAACCGGGATCCTTTACCGTAATGAGTAGAGAAAACTTAGGGCATAAATGTCATAGCGACAGCGTACCTAACTTCCCTTTTAAATCTGTCTCCAAGCACAGGTGTTACATGTAAGATGCTCATTGCACTCATTTCTTTAGTTCAAACAGACTTAAGAGGATGTTTCGGCATCTACTAGGATTCTTTCGTCGGCCTATTATATGGCACTGTCGGATGAGAGCACAAAGCTAACACTGGCAAAGAGACATTTCATTACTCCGCTGGACTCATCTTACCGCCTGCTATTTTAAACCGCTGCCCCGGCCGCAGAGCTCGCAGTTTCTTGTCTGCATATTTGTACAGCTGTAGGAAGCTTGCCTAGTAGCTCTAGTGCAGGCTCTGACGCTTCAGTCTGCTCTGGAGCAGTCGCTGTTAAGCCTTTGTGGCCTCTCCATTAAAAATAGACACCTAGGTTTTCGAGCTTCTTTGACCCAATTTCTTAGTTCTGCGAATAAAGGACGGGGACATCTGTTATCTTCAATTGGTAACGTTTTGAGCTGCTTAGCGGCAAGTTTTAAATACAAAAACATATGGATCTAACTGTGAGTTATTTCTGAACATCAACTGAAGTTAAGGAAAAATCCAGTTGAGAGTTGACTTTTAAACATTTGCAACTCTTTCAAAGGAGACCTGCCACCGGGAAGTGGTCTAGACGAGGTTTCTATACATATCTGATGGCCTACCGAACAAGTTGACCACCGACATGAGTCTATTGGGGGATGAAGAATGTGTTTTCAAAATGTCGAGCGCAGAAAAGTCACCCATATGAGACAGCACTTTTCTGTGTGGTCAGTCACGAATTCAATGGTGTGTTGGGTTTGGAATTCAAAATTAATTTTACTATATTTTCTACATTCTCTCCGATGACGAACGGACTAGCACGACCCCCTAAATCAGAGTTTTCTCTAACGTTAGACGTCTTCAGAGATAGATAGATAGGTTTTATTATTCTCATGGGTGGGTTACATTTGTACAGAGGTTCATAGCTCCTTAAAGCCATCAAAGGCAAGTATGGAGTAATTATATTACATGTCTTCTTATAATTTAAATTATTGTCATTATGATTATTATCGTGCTCGGCTTATATTAAAGTAAGGTACCGAATTAGTATTGCTTAGCATTTCGTTCGAATATTGTCAAAGAAGGGGCTGCGCGCACATCTGGGGGAAAATAAACAAATAAGAACTGATTTGCTTCAATAAAATTCAATAAACAAATAAACATGTGTTGCTGCACAGAGGCAACACATTCAGAAGCTGGTGCAAACTCCTTGGCATTTTGTCACACATCGACAAAACTATGTTTCTTTAAATCGCTGTACCTCAGTAAAGTGTCAAAGTCAATACCATTTGACCTCTCCTAGAAACAACAACACTATGAGCAGCAACGATAGCATACGTTGATCGAAATAGGCGGAAAACTTACAATAATTTGATGAACAAGATTCGCATCGGCCAACAACAATTTACAAAGACGTCCAACAGGCTCTTTTGTGCACATCTTGCTGCTCGTTTTAAAGCATACAAAAGCTCTCCACGGCCATTCAATTTTTGCGTGTTTTGTTTGTGGATTGTAGACTTGTATTTCGGCGGCCAAAATTTGTCAGTCTGTGCGTAGTGCCGTAGCCACTGACTTGATTGCGATTTGGCTGATGTGCCCATGCAGTCGTGCCTTCGGCTAGATAGATCTGTACACCCCTCGGGCACTTGCACCCCCGACCGTTCACGCGGCGAACCGTTGCGTTGTCTGCTGCATAAGACTCGACGGTTTATAGTGAACCACAAACCTCAATAGAACATATTATTACGCGTTACGTTCGCGCGGAGACAATTGTTCACTCCAAGTTGCTGCTAACACAATACATTCGAATAAATCACTTTGCTATGTCTATATAGAACATATTGCCACATAGACGTTTCATAGCAACCGGTGCTCCGGTTCAGCGCTTCACACTAGTGTCAGCCGTGACGGGACGGCATACGAGCGTGCCGCGTAGGACGTGTTCTTCTAGCGCTCTTTCCTTCACGAGGTTCGAGCCAGTATCGTGTCTCTTGCTGTACTTCTGTCTCTTCCTCGTCTTCTTCGTTGACTTGTGTCTACTCCCTTTATGTATATAGGTAGGGGTAAAAGATAGGCAGGGGTCTGTGTCTCTCTCTCTCTCTTTCTCTGTGTGTTCGTATGTACGGCCGCTAGCGCCCCGTTCTGTGTATGGCCCGTATGTGGCTCCACCAAGTATTTGTGTTCGAGCGATACAAAGAGGGAGCCGAGACATAGATAGGTAGTTGGAGGAAGACAGGCAGGCAGGCAGGGATCTAACAGACAGACAAATGAGCAGACGACATACACGACAAGACATTAGGCTGTTGCCGCGCCAAATTGCTACCGTCTACTCGTAAATCTGCGTGAAGTTACCCGAGGCCGTTGCCGGGCCGGTAATACTGAGGAATCGGGCAAGGCGATGGGTAGTTTTACTATTACCACTACTACTACTACTCCTACGACTACTACCACCGCCGCCAAGCAAAGAAAACAAAGAATACGGCGAGAAGAAAAAGATCCTGAAGCAGATGTGGACGAAACAGAAGCAGGAAACAAAAGGAGAACATAGACATCTGTGATGAGTGGTGCGAGACGAAGCAAAGGGCCCGAGCCCAGGCCGAAAAGAAGTCAAGGTCGATACGGCGGCGGCAACGACAGCAACAACATCGACCACGCAAAAATACAATAGCGACAACAATAACAACAGCAACGCAAAAATATATCCACAACAACAATAACGACAACAATAACAACAGCAACGCAAAAATATATCAACAACAACAACGACAACCCAACCACAACAATCTTACAAAAGTGTGGCTGCTGCCGTGTTCGAATGCCCCCATCTATGTCACCTACCGCTAGTCTGTAGCTTGCGGACATGGAGTAGTAAGTAGCTTCCTGCCGACCTCGAATATCCGCGGGCCGCTTCTGCGTTGTTGCTGTTGTTGTTGTTGTTGTTCTTATTGTTGTTGTGGCTGCAATTTCTCTTTCAGCTCCCCGGCAGCCGTGTCGACGGTGGCACAGACAGCAGCTGGCTAATCTTGCACTACATCTATCTATCTATCTGTCGTCGTCGTCGTCATGGGAATATCTGTCTATCCGATGCTGGCTTACTCCGACTTTGTTGGTCTCTGTCCCGTTTGTCAGTTAGCTGCAGGCGACTCTAACTGCCTGTAGAATGGGTGGCGGCTTCGTGGCCCGACCCGACCCGGCCAAAGTCGCTTAACGCGGCATTCCTTGGCTGGTGCTCGCGTTGGCTCACGTTGGAACGCGGCTAACGGGAAACAGCGTCACAAAGAGACCGAGAGAAGAGAGGGAGAGAGAGAGAGGACAGCAATAGCAAGAAATCATGGTTATATCAGCAGTTATCCGGGCGGTGCTGGTAGCAACGGGCGAGAAGCTTCTTCGTTCTGGTCAGACAAGCTTATCTCAGCGTTCTGCTCAATGTTTAAACGATTCTCGACGAAGGTTTCGAACAGCCGAATTCATTCGTACGTATCTATGAACGCCGTACAACATAGTACAAAATGTATGGACTAGATATAAATGCTCGTAAATTACACAAATGTGCAAAGTATGGAAAGTATGGCAGCTGTAGGCATTAAAACAATGTCGAGCTCGGCGGCGTGGTGGGTGCATTCGCGTGCGCCTCGCAACCGGAGAAGACACATAGGTGCACGGGTTCGATCCCGACCGTTGCACATTTGTTTTTAGGGAGTCAGTCTTACGAAGCAATGTGGAAGCAAACCCGTGGACGTCAGTGGCTAAGGGTCACTGTCCAAAAAAGTTTTAGGTATTAAACGAATAGCCAACAGTTCCATGCCTTTGTGAGCTGCTGAGGTTAACATACAAATATAAATATACTAGTACTAGTTTTATTAACCAATGATTGGTTTACGAATATACGTCATAGACAACGCATTTCCAAAGTTGAGACAGCGGAATTGCTCTTTCACAACGCTAAAGGTGATATAGATCACACGGGCAGCCACAAAGTTTACACATACACTCCGCCGAGATTTCATGAAACTTCTCGCGCGCACAGATCTTCAGATGGAAGCCGTGGACGGCAAATCTGGTGATTAGATGCCGGTTCTCATAACTGCAGGCTCTTCACAAATCCGACGTCATTGCTCTCGTTTCATAAAACAGCGGGTTGATGTCGGCTATTTTATTCTCCCAGTCTAAAACGTGTTCTCTAAAAACCGTCGTCCTCGGCAGGTTGTGCATCCTCCACGAATAACGGCGACGATGCCAATAAGTACACTAACCTATTCAGGCTAGTGCGGTGGATGTTCAACGCTTTCTTTAGAAAACTGGCTTTGAGTTGATCAAACGCCCTTAGGTTGGATCTCGTGAGATACGGCCAGATCACCTGAGCACCGTAAGATGCTGTGGGTGCAATCTTCAGGTTAAACAGCTTAACAGCAACCTCCATCGACAGTCTGCATGGGTCCTTGACACTGTAAAAGGATTATAGGCCTTTTCGGACTCTTTCTTCAACATGCCTGGAGAAGCTTGTGCCACGTGAAGAAAACACGACCCCCAGGTAGGGAAAGTATTTCGACTATTTCTAAATTTAGTCGGAGCTCATCGCTTTTGGCCAGTCTTCCTCCTCGTCGGAATTTCATCGCTTTTGTCTTGCTCGCATTGATCTCCAATTTGTTCCGGTTTACATAGCCCTGTAGAGTTACAAGCGACTGCTGCAAGTGAAAGCGACTTCGGGAGAACAATACTAAATCATCGGCATACATTAGCGTTTCCACTTGTGAATGCCGACTATGTATTTCCGCCGGGAGATCGCTTACCAACATTGAGAACAACAGAGGACTCAGGTTATCACCCTGAGCAACACCGGTGGTCTGAGTGCTCGGCGCGTGCTCAGCAACCCCATCGTCTATTATTACCAGTCCCTCTTGCAAGATGCTTCTTAGAAGCTCTAGCATGCTCAGTAACACTCCACTATGTGCCAGCTTGTCAAGGATGATCGTTCGCGAGGCCGTATCAAAGGCCGCCTTGAAGTCCACGAACACGGCGAATAGATGATTCCCCCTGACACGAAGTGTACGATTCACCGAGTTTAGAAGCACGGCGCACGCAGTCATTGTTGATCTACCTTTTCTGAATCCGTGTTGCTGCTCAGGAAGTGCCCCGGTAGTTTCTAAAAATACTTCCAGGCGACGGGTTAAGATGGCCGACAGAAGCTTATATATTACGCTCTTTTTCGTTATTCCTCGGTAGGATGATAGAGCGGGTCTCCCTTTCCCTTAGCAATGATACTAAGAATGGTCCTCCATTCCACGGGTAATTGGGATGTTCTAAGCACTTCATTGAAAAGAGCAGTGAAACACGGCACTAACAACGTGGCCTGCCGAAGATGTTCGTTTACCAGTAGGTCAGGTCCGGGGGCCTTACCCAGCGGCGCCTTTACTATTGCTTCAGTTATTTCAGAGTCGATAAAAGGGCGAGACAGGGCCTGGCGAGCTTCCTGGATTCGCTCGCTCCATGCAGAAAAGACTACAGGAGCATCGCTCGGAATGGTTAATGCACCGGCAAACATTTTACGGAAGTGCTCGCTTAACTTCTAAGGCTGGATTGGACATGCAGTGGCGCGTCTATCGGCACGCAACCATTTGTGTGGTGATTGGTATGCCTCGACCAGTAACTTGTACTCACTACGCTCTTCATGCTCCTTTAGAGCTTCCTTTACCACTTTCTTGTACGCGCGGCTTAGTTGAGTGTAAAGGGACTTCATCTCAGGGCGTGTACGAGCTAGGATGTATGCTTGCACCATGTAGTGCTTGAAGGAGCGGCACTGCTGATTGTACCATGGGACAAACTTACTACGAGCTCAATTTGGCCGGGTGCTACCGGTAATGATGGTACGGAGCCTGCAAGCATATGACTCTACGTCGATCAGGACTGGAACAGGAAGAACACTTCGAGCAACGGTTTTCAGTCGTGTGATGTCGAGGGTACGACTCAAAGAAGGCTGCTTGCTGTTGAAAGTTTGCGAGCCAAGTGAGATATTCATTGGAACTGGTAAATGCCACTTCACTCCAAACGCCAGGGTATCCCGTTGTATTCCTCTATATTCCACGTTACGCGGATCAGCATTTGTAGCAAATATATCTATTGTCGATTGTCCTTGCGGCGCGATAAATGTCGAGTCATCGGCTGTAGATACAACCCACATGGTCCGAGACGCCAGTACGTTCAACAGTGACGCTGTTCTTGGGTGCTTTGCCTTATTAAGTGAACAGTTGAGATCGCCGCAGAGTACAGTTATTTTCTGCAAGTCTACCATATCTAGACACGCTATTAGTTTCTCCAGCAGAATTTCCGTATCCTCCGATGGACTAGAGTAGGCTGCAATCACGTTTATTGTGTCTCCCGTAAGGATTACGCAATTGTCTTCACTGTCCAGGAAGTGTACTATTATATATGACAGCAATCCCTCCACTCGTTCGACCTGGCCCTTCTGACTGGGTACCTAGACATTCCGCCACACGCCCGTCGGGGATGACTGTGGGCTTGGCGGCCCAGGTCTCGGTAATAACTAACACGTCGAATTGATCCGTTAAGGGAAGTAATCGTAAACTGGATTTAATACCTTCACAGTTCCACTGAAAGAATCTAATTGTCGCCCCTTTGTTTTGTCTAGATTGAGGTTTCTTTGATGCTAGGACGTCAGTAATTGTTGTGTAAGGCAGTCACGATCCGTCTCGAGGCTTATCGCTCTTGGTTGACTCTGCACCAAACCTATACGACGACGCGCGAAGTGTTTCTCGCAGAGATGTTTCTATGGATTCTCGTCTTGAGACTTCAAGGGGAGTGCTGTCGATAACTTTAGTCGGCTTGTCACTTTTCTCTTCTACGGAGACTCTGGGGAACAAGGAGGGGAGCAGCTTTTCAATAACGCTGATGACTGCTGTTTGAATCGCTTCTATTATGCAAGGAACGATTCTGCCCAGTAGCCCCTGTACTAGATCAGCAGCCATGTCGGCTGAGGGTGCCACCTTCTTCGTAGACCTTGCTCCGGGGTCGACTTCTCGGTTTATGGCGGTGGTGTCACTCACTTTAATGCCGTTCTTTACAACAGACGACCAACTGCGTTTCGTGAAGTTTTCGGAGGCTTGAACGTATTCGACGGGAGCGCAAAGCGGCACGGCTGCAGCGTTCGGCTGTTTCTCGATATTGTTACGCGAGACTCGCTTCAACATCTCTATACGACTCAATCTAGCTGGGCAAGAACCCCATGTAGCCTCGTGCTCGCCATTACATAGGCAACACCTGGCCCGAGCTTTGCACTCCTTTCTAAGATGTTCCAGGGAGCCACACCTCCTACACTTTGGCTTCCGAACCTTACAATTGGCGGCAAAGTGATCCATACTGTAGCACTTGAAGCACTGCATTGGATCTCGGTACAACACAACTCCATGCTGCTTTAGACCCAAGCGGACTTCCGACGGGAAATGGTTGCCCGTAAAAGTTAAGATCACATGTTCTGTCATAGACATCACGTTATTCTTCGGGTTTTTTGTTTTAACTCGAGCCACCTCGGTCACTCCCGACGACTTATGTGCAGCTAGTATGGTTGCTTCTGAGATAGAAGGGTGTACACCAGATATTTTACCCTTCACAGAAGAGCGCGCTCCACTTATCCTGGCAGATACCTTAACACCAGCCAGCTCTTGTAACGAAAGCAGGGTGCCTCTATCTTCTTCGGCTTCCACTACAATGACAAGCTCTCCAGTCCTTGTAAAACGGGGCTCCTCAATCCTCCCCTTGACATGGCTGGCAATACAGTCGCAGACTTCATTGAAATTATGCCGCAGCTTGTCTTCGTCAGCAGAAAATATTACTGCTTCCTTGCTAATACAATCTTTGGCGCCTGCGGCCTCCTACCGCGAACCACTGTGATGAATCCTGCGTCGTCAGGCTGCTTCTCGTGGGTCTGAGGTTCATCTCTAACCTCAGTTTTCGCATCCACGCTTGTACCAGGCGGATCATCTTGCCATACTCGCACGTCTTTCACCCGCGCGTCTTCAATCGGACTCGACGCTGCGCGCTTTTCTCCTGCCGCACGAACTGTGCGGTCGCCCGCCCCACGGGTGTCGGCTGGTGTTGTTGCCGACTGAACCGGTAGTTCAATCTCGCACGGTTTTAGCGGCGGGGAGTGTTCGATCGGCTTCTTGCGCCCGTTACGGAGTTAGCGGCCGCAAAAAATAAATTAATCAATAATAATACTTTAAAAAAAAGTATATATTATATAATATATATATCTCGGGGATTCGAACCCGAGACTTGCACACAGTAGTTCGCCACTCAACCGCTAACCTACTGTAGCCGCGACGTTTAGGCGGGCACTTTAGCGACTGGCCGGCCCTTAACTGGACTATATTTAAAAATTATCCTATGTGGTAGTCAAAATTATTTACGAAGTAGAGTTTTTCACACACTTGAACGTTCACCATAATCACCAGCCACATCACGGGTTTCACTGTTGTGCTTAGATGCTGCTACTCCGTTTAACTGTAATCGATCAGTCGCTCTGGAGCGTGGAACGTCCGCTTATGGAAGTTGGAAAATTGTGTTTTCACAGGCAGTAAGAAACTGTGGAATATATCCAGGAAGTTCTAGGAACTGCACTCTGTCCGTCACGGTACAATTTCGCTTGTGAACGCTATAGAACCACCAATAAAACCACAGCCTTGCGGAGCGCACCAAAACACGTCAACACAGCAGTCGTGAACAGCTGATGTCCCGTAGGGGCATATACTGACACGTGACTGCTGTTTGCAAATATAAATATGCGTTTAACTTTCTAGAAAATATCTAAGGCGTACGCACTAGGTATGAAATTTAATTTCAAATGTGGGGTACGATATGGTTCCACTATCCGATCGCCAAGCGAAGGCCCGCGCATACACGGATGGTGTCGTTCATTAGGATCCCTGGTATGCTAGAGTATAGGGCCCGGAGCCGTGCCCCGGCCCTAAAGTGCGGCTGAGAGTCTGGGCCTCTTGGCGTTGTCGGTGGCAGACAAGAGGAATTTTTTTAGACGGATTTGATCCACCTTCTTCTCAAATCTTAGGTGAGAGAGTGGATCAGTGCAACTAAGCCTAAGTGCTAAAAAAGACGAGCGTAGTAGCTAAAGGGGCAACTACATGAAAAATACATCGTACGGCACTAGGTTAGGTAATTAAGCTACGTGCTCTACCAGTCTAACTAGAGATCCGATGATGAGAGCCTCAATGCTTTTTGTGCCCTGTGGGCTGGCGCGTCCCCACGGGAACCATCATCTAAGATTCGCTCGGCATCCCTTTCTAATGAGAGCAGTAAAACTCTTGCTATGTATCCAATAGTATAACATTCGCTCGTCTTTAAATCACGTTTTTATACTTCGACTATCACCACCATTTCACTCGTGGTGAAGAAGATGCCCTTCATCACTGTTTGGCATTTTACTTTTGCGGGTCAAAGTGCTCCAACTACGGACTCTGGTATTGGAGTAGAGGGTCACAGGAATGTACCCAAGACGCATCACTTATCACGAACACTGAAAGCAAAGAAGACCGATTCTTGTCGAACTCTTTCAGAAATGTTTAGTCTATACGCCCGCCTCTTTTTCTTCGTGTGACAAATCACGAGGTAACCATCGAGTAGATTTTTTAGTGAGCCCGAGGTGGACGTGAAGTGTCTTATAGAAGAACTTGGCGCCCAAGCCCAAAGTCTCCTCTAGCGATGCGCATGGTATGTTTAAGGGTTTTCGTCAATCGCAAATTTGACACGAGCCACCGTTTTGTTGCCCATTGCTATTTTTGGACGGCGCTCAGGGGGTCGTTGTACAGATTAAGTTTAATTTTGTTTCGCGCACTCAAATTTAGTATAAAATAAATTTTAAATATAAAGTTGTGCTCATAATCCTAGATCTTATTTATCCCTTTTGGCCAGCGACGTCCGTACTGTTTCGTTAATATGCGCTGTAAACGTCGTTCCCGTGTTATGAACACCAAGATTACGATACGAGAAACAGTTATCAAAAACTCCAACCCTTTGCCACAGTCTAACTGTGGCAAACATTATAACGTCAATCGACCTCCATACCTGTATGTCAAAGAAAGGTTAAATTCTAGCGTCATGCAAGACCTTAGGCATTCGTACCCACCCTATAATTCACAAAGTTTCGGTCCAATAATCATAGCACACCTGACCGGGTCCTAGCTCTTCCTCACCTCCTTCACCCCGGAAGGTAGTTCAGCATCCGTGTAGACGGATGCTGAACAACTGCGGACACGCTTGCAGCGTCACTATTAAATAAAAGACTAGTTAAATGACTCTTTTGCTGTCCGTCACTGAGCGTCACCGCTCTATAAGGTCGCACCATATAGGCTGAGTACGCTGCTGCTTCGAAGAGCCGTCGTTCCTTTAGCCTCACGTGTCCCCTTTTTTATGCGTAACAGAGTCCTATATGGGCATTTCTACAGTCATTGTAGTACCGCTCACTTCTGGCATACGACTATCTTGTTCTCCCTTGGCACAAGAGCCTGAGCACTTTACTGTGGACGAGGCAGCAGGCGCGTGAAAATCACGGGCGGCGATTTTTTCTGTCATAATTTTTCTACTTTAACGCACTTCTCATCGTGTGAGAAGTGCGTCGTCCCCTCCAACAGGTCACAGGTGGTATGCACGACGCCAGGGCTTGTTTTGCGACCACCTTCCGTTATGTCAAGAAGAAAAAATAGATCAATCTGTCTCATTACAGACCAGCGCGGGTTGTGAATGTGGGTCAATCGACCATGAACAACACTGGTCGGTGTTTTCGGGCCGCTTCACCCAAATTGAATTGAAGGTAATTACTTCACGGTGGACAAGGTTGTGAAACAAAATCTCAATAGTGCAGCTTTTATTGTGACTTAATTGTGTACAGTTTTTACTTGCGTGCGCTACCTAAAGCAGTACCTCGCCTTTTACATCGATGTCCACATAATCCATTCTGACATTGAAGTCACTGCGGACGATTGTTGGCGTGGTCAAGCTCAACCATAAAGGCCCAAAGCTTATCGACTCAACAACCTGCGCGAAATCTTATGTGGGTAGGAAATAGAATACTGCGATGTTTACCCAGCGGAAAGCATCACGCAGTATTCATATTTGCTGACGCTTTGCATCAATGACAAGCGTTCATGCAGGTAGATAGATAACCCGCCCACAGGTCTTCCCCGACTCTCGCAGGTAAGACAGCTGGTAAAATCCCCCCGTATAGCATTGATATGCAGCTCGTGTAGCTAAAATGCTTCTATAATAAGTGCAATTTACACTAATTTGAGCATGCAATCACGCGCAAGGTCCATTGTACAGATTGAAATGTCAAGTTCAAAATGGTATGTAACATTCATGCACACGCTCCGGGGATGGGGCTTCATGCCCAAGAGTCGACTGAAGCTCTTCCAAACACCCTTGAAAACTTATTACTCCCTGTAAGTTGTATGAAAGAACAGTAAGAGGCCTGATTCTTGTGTACGGCTGTAATGGCAGCGGTGCGCGAGAATCGACTCGAATGTTCCATCAACAAAGATAGCGCTATTCTCCTACTCGCGCTACTCAGTTGATTGGATTTTAACTTATATATATATATATATATATATGAATTGTTCCTTGAGTAAACAGTAACATCAAAAAAATAATCTAGCTTTTTTTCTATTGATTGTATTTTCTGGAATAGTACATTTGAAGCATTGCACGTTTAGTCCAGCATTTTCCATCTACTTGATCCGTTCAGAAAAGTGGGAAGTCTCAAGTCTTTCAAATTATGCCGCCAAAGCGGTGATAGCTCCATTATCAAAAGAAGATAGTATAATCACTAAAATGGGTACTTTTTCCGGCAACAACACGACCAGGCCGAGAATTTTATAATTAAACAATAAATTGTTATCAACGCTGGTGCAATCCTTGTAATATTCGTCCAAATTTTATTGAAATACTTTTAAATCAAATCTTATTGAAAAACTTTTCAATTTTACTGAGGGCAAAATTAAAGTTGCAGTCATGTAGAATCCGTCCTTATAATCCAACGTTAATTACACATTGTGAGACGTTCAGTCACAACGTATCACATTGTGAGTCTTTACAAAGGTTAAATACATACAGGGTTAAATAAAATGTATGTAGAAATATTTATGGATAGATTTCTAATTATAGCATAAATACGACCCTATCTAACACGCCAGACCTCTATCGTCCAGATAGACTCAAGCAGTCTGTCTCTATTACTTTGTGAGGACAAACATATTGGTAAATGTATGCAAGAAGCGAGCCAAAAAGAGATAGAAAGGAGCCTATTGTTACGTCCTCAATAGTTCGCAGCTGTTCTACATTCTATTGGTGACCTCCTCGCAGTGTCCAATTTTAGTGCAGAAGATGATTGCGCAAACAGCGAAGCGCTCAGTGGGACGCCCTGTCAACAACGAAAGTTCGATGCCCTATGCGCTTGAGATTCGACGTCGGCGAGCTCCGTTAGAGCTGGCACGCACTTCAGGTATGAACGCTCTGCCGACGTTCGTTGAAGCCTGAGTGACCTTCGAAGGGGCGCCGTGTGCGGTCCTTCGCTAAAGATCGACTCGTTCAAACAGGATAACCTGAGTTTTGTGCCGTGGAGCCAGTGAAAGTTATGTCGTGTTTGCTACCATACATTCCGCGTGTATCTGTGCACAAGCGAAGTGCTGATTACAAATGATAGATGCTTAACCTGTGCATTCATTAATGTATATATATAGATATATATGACCTGTGTAGTGGGTTACTCGCTAAGTTCCGAAGTGCTACTTTAATCTTAGATCTGGGCTAGTTCTTTAGCAGATTAGGCGTACCAATTAGCTGCTGAATAAACCTTCCTCCCGTGCCCCGCCGCTCTATTATACATAAGCAAATCTATACCCCGCCTCTTTGACGTAGCTAAAATAATGACAAAAATGGCCGCCAAATTGGAAGTCGTCCATACTTGAGACAGGCTAGTTTAATTATGTTTGTGTTACTTAAATTGAGTGTAATATATGCTTCGTACATAAGTTTGTCCTCATAATCCTTTATCTGTAATTTGTCTACCGAGCAAAGTAGTGCAACGGTGTGTGCTCCAGTACTGTGCGTTCAACTGTATGGTATTGGCACACCTCTGCATGCAGAACTGGTAGGCGTACAACTCGCAGTCTTCGTAAAAAGCGGTGTTGAATTCTACCAGGTAGTGACAACCGTCTACTTTATTTACGTGGTGTATACGTGGAGACTATTACATGCAATACCAGACCACAGTTGCAAGGGATTAAACATATCTAAAGACCGTGGGTTGGGCCAATCCTACTCCGAAATTAAACATTTGTAAGGTACTGCACGCGGTACTTTCAGCTTTAGTTGAATTGTTTCAGTAGCTAGTGGGCAGCCTGACATGAGTAATATAAAGCGGCTCCTGGCTTGCATTGCAGCCAAAGCACTGGCTCCATACTCTATATAATGAAATCCACCTTTTAGCTGATTGAAATTCGCCTGCGTGAGGTGATTCAACTACTTTGACCGTATAAATCGCCCATATACAACTCAGTTACTAGATAGAAGGGACGAAACATCAGACAAATAGATGCTCGAAACATCAGAAAAATAGCCTTTAGCTTATATCGCGCGGCCTCGCAGGGTGATAAACCACCCTGCGAGAGTAGAGAGTCACATAATTGGCCTTCTATTCAATTGTCCGCTAAACCCACGATACAATCCACGCTCCCCAGTCAGAACTAAGGCGAGAGGTCATCTGTATGCAGTATTTATTAAGGCCTTTGACTAAACCCCCGTCACATGCTCGAATCATTCCAATAGACAGGTGTAGGCATTCCAATAGGCTCTCTGCTAAGTGAATAGCAAGTTTATTTGAAGAGTATGCCTCATTGGTATATGGTGTGCGTGACGTACTGGAAATTAAGGAAAATGTGGAAACTCCGCAGGGGACGTGCGTCTCATGGCCTCATATCGCACCCTGGGTGCCACCAAGAACGGACGGCTGTTGTCTCCCTTTATGGAAAGGTAAGTGATGCCAGAAGAGTGTCCTTGGTAGAGAACTTGCAACTTTTGACAAAGTTGATAAGTCTGAGTAGACTTCACGGTGTGATATTTACTTAACTGTACATCTAATTGGTTAATTTCATAAAAATAATTGGTCCTTCTTGCTTAAAGCTAGCTAGATGTGTTTTATAAAAGAAGTTTACATACAGATCGCGGTTTTAAGGCAAAGCATCAAGAAAAATATCTTTGTCATAAGTTTGTGTAACATCCAGCTCAATGGTTATGACAATAAATGCATGTCTTTTAAACAAGCTTTTTTTTCTCAGCTTTGCTTTTCTTATTCTGTCTCTCTTCTTTATGTTTCTATCTCTATATTGGTGAGGCAAAGTTTGTTTCTGTGATTATCGATCGAGTAGTAGTTTGATTCAAAAGCGTACTTCTCTTTTTTAAATTATTGAGCTACACAGGAAATAAGGGTATGGTATCTACCTATTGTGCGATTACACCAAATATGCATGATATCAGAGTGGCTAAACATCTTCACCACGCCGTCTCACCGACATGACGCATGAGCTGATATAAGCCGTAGCAAGGATATATTTTGGGTTCAGCTTTCTCAGACAGCCGGAGTGATTTCATTTGCCTGCGTTTCCCGCAGCAGCAGCAGCAACAGCTAATGTTACCACGACGGAAGCTGAACACATCGGTGCGAAACTACAACAGAGTATAGTCTACCAACGGTGCCAACAGCAGCAACAATGTCTGCGCCGACACAGCATGGCTGAGAGGTATCGCTGAACCAGAAGAAGCAGACTCTGGCAAATGATATATACTGTATGCAAACAGCGGAGCCCAAAAGGCAGGTCGCAGTAACTAATCAAACAGCAACGGGAAGACAACCAGCCGATGAAAACTGACGACGGTACACCTGGAAATGTCAGTGGCGATGTGCAGCCCTATGTCGAAGCGGGCAGAAGAAAAAGAGTAAGAAGAAAAGAATACCGCCAACCAAGGGGCGGTATTCTTTTCTTTTTACTCTTCTCACTCCTACTGCGAAAGGCCGTAGCCAGGGCCAGTGGCCGAATGCCTCCCTGACGAACGTTGGGGGACCGAAAAGCGACAACCGAGCAACAGCTAAACGCCGGTGCCAGGCGCGCAGATAGAGCGTATCGACTCTGCCGTAAACTCCATGAGGGTAGTGTATGTGGATCTGGACGTGGGGACAGTACGCTGTGCGACAGCTGTGTGAAACCGTGAAATGCCTCTGAATAGAGGGCATTTGCCGAGCCACCTCGGCAGTTCAGTAGCGCGATTGGATCATCGCCAGAGGTGTTGGTACCGTAGTTGTTTCCGGTGCTGGATGGACGCGCAACTTTTTTTTAAGAGAGGGAAATGCTTTTCTGCACCCCTGCTGGAATTAATGGCGGAGAGTGTGGGGCTCAACACCGGCGGTGAGTATATGACTCAATCCTGTCCGCATTTCATACTTACTAAAAACTACCTCTTCCAAACCCCACCCGGCTTGGAATTGTAAAGCAGTACTTCGAAACCAGGACGGGGGAGCGTTGTGCTCAACCCTCACCTGTGTCTTCGGGTACTAAACCGGGGGGGGGGATGGGACTGTACCCCGTTCTAGTCTGGTCCTCCGTGCCTCTTCCTGTTGCGTCGGCTCCCTCATGCCAGAGGCAAGATATTGAACCTTGGGAACGCCACCTTTTTTTTTTTTTTTGTTCTGGGAGGTTTCGGTAATGCATGATGCACATGCGCCACTAGCAGCCTGCGTGACTAGTGTGAGACTCGCAAACCCACTAAACCCGGATTCCTCCCCACCCCCCCAGGCTCGGTATTACTTTGGCATTACATCGAAATGGGAACGCCACCTGGGAAGGTAACTCTGTCCGTAGTATTCATCGACTAGGTGGAGAAGAATCAAAACTCCCTACCACCTATTTATCGACTTATTTCGGCACGCTGGAGTAGGCGATCCTTTTCTGCGAGTGTACTCCAACTTCTTTGTTAAGAGCTGCCCGGAAGTGGTCATGTGGATTGGTGACACCTTCAAGCTGAGATAAAATGTGGAGAATCCGCAAAGGAGCCCACTCAGCTGTCAGTCATCGTTCTACTAATCGCCGACTTCGCTGGCCATGTGCGGACCAAATTCAGAAATGTTCTTGTCGTATTGTACGCGGACGACGTCGTAGTCGTCCGTCGCAACTTCGGAGCTATCCGCAGAATCGCCGGTAAAGGCTTCCAGAATGGCGGAGGCAGGCTTTTCGTGACAACAAGGGCCTCCAAAAAATGCCCAGAAATCAAAAGTAGTTAAGTTTCGCCGTGGGGGCCGACGAGATTTGGCATTTACGTTCCCGGTTTTTGGAGCTATGGAGCCGCGTGCTCTAGCCGTTTTATGTACATAATATGTGCTCTGGCCGTGTACATAATTGTAGCCGTGTACCAACTTGTGTGCGCCACTCTAGGAATACACCAGCAATGTGGCTAATGCCGATGCCCGTTCTGCTCACACGCTTGCGCCAAATAGTACGCAATAAACTGTCAGATGCCTTAGTAATCCCTGCACTACCTCTTAACGTGGAACTGACGGTAGCGTCGCATGCAGCGTCATTCGTTTATCTAAGAGCAGCCTAACAACCCTATGGTTATGGCATATTAGAAAGCATCAGGTGCAAAAATGTTCCCGCTTCTTGAGGGGCGTTTTCCTGTCGCCGCGAGTGAGATAGGCAGAGGCAGAAAGAGACAAGAGGTCCTCAGGTTCTCATTGCGGTCTCCTGGCCGGTGATGCCGTCCATCATCCTTCATACGTGTACGCAGTTAAGTGTTGTTTGTACCTCCAAATACGAACTCAAGGGCAACGGCGGTGGTAGGCCATCGCCGTTAGCCTGACCTTATAGCCGGCCTTTCCAATCAGCGTTGTCATCGATGTTGTTGTTGTCGGCGGCGGCAGCAGCGGCGGCGTCGCCGTCCTCATCCTTATCGATGCCCCTGCATGCTAGAGGGCGATCGGTCGCAGTGGTAGGTCGCAGAGCTGGAAGCTCGGCAGGTATGTATGTGTAGACAAGCGTATGGATGGATGGATAGATGTCGTTACACGTGAGTGGACGCCTGCCGCCTTCAAGCCGAGACGGCGGCCATTGCTGCAGTCGGCGCCGCTCAAATATTCATGCGGTCTTCCGCGAAGCTGATCCCCGGCCACCAGCTTTCCGTGGTGGTGGCCGCCTTCGTATACGAGTGGTGGTGAGGCTTATTATCATCATCTTTGCCTTGTCGTTGTCACTGACGTCGTTTCGGCATGTTTGCGCTCAGTGTCCACTCAAACACGGACCCACTAGCACTTATTGGTTGCACTTTGCACGCGTAAGTTTGACACATCCTCTCTCTCTCTCTCTCTCTCTCTCTCTCTCTCTATATATATATATATATATGTATATACATATATATATATATATATATATATACATATATATATATATATATATATATATATATATATATATATACATATATATATATATATATATATATGTGTGTGTATAGTATTGCAACGTGTGAGGGTAGTTCACCCTACAGTCATCATTGGAGACGAGTCGGGGGACGCCGAAAGTAACCCCTCAGGCTGCTGTAGCCAGAGAGAACGCGACGCCAGGCCCAAGTTACACGTCAGTTATCACGTCAGAGGTATCTCGTCAGCAGCGAACAACCGAACGCCGTAGTTAATTCTCCCGAAGTCTGCGTTCATTCCGAATAAAACTGCTAAGCAGTCAAGTCAGTATGTGGGAAATCATACCCGTCGACGCGTCCGATGTTACCGATATTACTCGCTTCCAAGTCGGGCCTTAGTCCACCCACTCACATAGAGATACTCTTGGAAATCTAGTTTCTGTCGCAGATGTATTCAGAGTTGTTAATCTAGATTTGGCGAAAGCTATCAAGGCTCTACAGTCCCTATTAATCTTGCTACCTTTAGCGAAAAAACTCATAACGAGCTCATAACGTCAGATAATTCTTCTCATCGCAAAATCCGGAGTTCTCTCGATATAATCTACGGATAGCTGTAATTCCGAGGACCCAATACGTCGAACGACGTTTGCCCGAAGAGGCTAACTGAGACACATAAATTCATCAGGAATCCAGGATCGAGGCCCGCAAGCAGGCTGCAACAGAACTCATACGTACAGCTTATACAGGTGAAAACTCACATTCAGTTTGTTTTAAACTCGTGAGAATATATACGATTTTATTTATATAATTTCGCTATGTTAACACTTTGCAGTGGACAATTGTCTCCGCGCGAATGTGTGTTTACGGATACTCTAACCCAGGATTAGCCCAGTTCAACAATGTGCCCCACACAGACGCTGCATTTCCCCGTTGAATCTCGAGCGACAGTCTCTGATGCAAAAGAGGCTTCTACTTACACATTGAATCAGCTTGAGCGTGAGGGCGCCTGCAGCTCCCATAGTCTCAAACGCTAACGGACCAAATTCGTGCGGATAACCAACGCTGGAGTATTTTTTGCAGTTGTTAGCCTCAGCTAAGCTGGAAGCATGACCTGCTCGGTTCGCTCCTGCACCGACCATCGAAGGGGCTAATGAGTCCGTTACAGTTGCGTCCCAAACAAGCATGCGGCCACGCTTAAAGGGCGTCAAAGTCAGACCGTTAGGTCTTTTTCCATCATCCCTGGATAGACCCGGGGGCTCTAGATTACACGGAAAGCCGGCAGATCTTAGTGCACAACTAAAGGTGTCATTTGAAGCGGTGTACCGTGCTCGTCGGCCTGCACTCAAGGCGCATGACAGGCCATGATGGGCCAACACGTCCACAGAATCACCACTATGACATTGGTAAAGCACGACTAGGTCAACACAAAGCCCTATGCTTATGCGCGTAGTCTCGTCGTCCAAAAGAGTCCCAATTCGCGGACAGGGTAAGGCGTGTAACCAAGATCCAGCCCTTTAACTACTAACAGCTCGAGGCCTGGCTCTATCAGCAACGGAAGGTGCTCTATTAATCAGGCTTGCTAGTCGCTTCTTGGAGGGAGGCTGTCCAACTGCCCTGGTTATTCCTATCATCGGGAGGATAATTAAATAACAATGACAATTCGTCGGTCAGCCTTTGAAGTTCAAAATTATAGGCATTCCGCCCATCACTGTCTAATAATGCTATAAACCTGTCCGCCGTCTGGACCAACGACGACACGATTGCGAGTCCTGCCATCATGACCGCGTCCGGCATACCTAGGCCGCCTAAAAAAACCGGGAGCATTACCTATTCCCTTGCCACGGCGGTCAGCCTAAGGTCTAGTATGTTTTTTTAAAATGTCTAAGCTAAGTCCACTAAATGGCTGTAAGAGGTCTGGTGATAAAAACAGGTTGCAACCTTTGACCAACCTTTGTTATTCGCGGCCCCTGTGTGGCCACTAACCGCACTGACTCTAACCGGCAACAGGGCGCTGATGCGCAAGACCCAACGCATCGCGGCTTTACGGATTACGATGGCTTACAAGACGGTCAGCACGGCGGCTGTCCTTGTACTGGCTGGTACAATCCCTTGGAACCTGAAGGCCGACGATCGTCGTCGCTTGTGGGCGGAACCGACAAGCAATAAGGAAGAAGAAAGGGAAACAACTTTGATTTCTTGGAGATGAATGGGACGCCATACAGGACGGGGCACCTGGGGCCCGTGTAAAGGCTCTGATCTCTGACATTAAGGCGTGGATTAACCGGCCCGGCGGCGAGTTGACACACCACGTGACTCAAGTGCTCACAGGGCATGGCAATTTCGAGAGTTACCTCTTTAGAATAGGAAAAGCAGATACGCCACTGTGCAACCACTGTAAAGGAACAACGGAGGACACGCCGAAGCACACAATATTGCTTTGCCCGGCGTGGGCTCCATTACGCAAGGACATAACCACAGCAAGTGGCGGCAGTCTTAAGAAGCTGGCACACTTTCTTATGAACTCACGTGATGACTGGAATATTATAGCTCGAACAATCCAACGAATTATGCACGCCAAAGAAGAGAAGAATCATTTTTACTTGATAAGGCCCAGTGAGGCACTTCAGGGCAGCTGAGATAAGGACGCTACTATTCACCCCCCTTAATTGTTTAAAGTATTGCTTGCGGAGTTCCCAGTTGAGCGTGGGGATAGGGACATGACTGGTGTTTAGTGGCTTGGAGCCCCACACTACCAGCCCACCTTTGCAGTGAGCTTTTCTGCCGTGGTGTCCGTGTGTGCGAACCGCATTTTCCAGTTAGTCCCTAAAAAAAAATTAGAGCAGGTGTGTTAGCCTCGTGGCTGAAAAACAAGATCTAAGAAGGAATAGGCCGCAGTGAGCCCTCAATTGTGGGAGTCTGCCTGTGGCAAGGTCAAGTTTGCCTCTCCGACTAGCTTATGCTTTTGCAATGCCGCCCGGCAATAAGGGTACGCCTAGCAGCTCTAGGTTAACCTTGTCCACTACGCGAGAGCCCGGGAGTAGGTAAAAAATGTTAGCTCAACTTCGGTGCGGGCTGTGACCTATATTTCGCATTTGACCGTTCAGTGTCGGACCGTTAATCACATCAAAGTCAGAAACTTTCCGGATATCGTCAAGTAGGGTCGGGAGATCCCCGCCCGGAACTCCGTCATCCAAGTAGCAGGTATGAAATGGGCCTGCAGTAAATCCTTGATACACAAACAAATCAGAGGAGGCCCCAGGGGATCACCCTGCTAAAGACCTGTCTGCTAAAGACCAGTTTGACTATCACCGCCGACATTTTGCGCGATTGCAAAAATGCACGAGCACATGGACTACTACCTCTGTACCCCCAGGGTTAGCGAAATCTAATTGGGTTTGACTAAAGGTTGCTGAAAAAGCTTGCCTATTATCGCAACAGCCGATTTTGGCCGCCAGTCGACAAACGACTGAAAAACGGGCGATTGGACGTAATAAGCCACTTTGGCAATAGCGTCAGCCAGTTGACCGGCCGTGCTGCTTAGTGCACCAGACAACAAGTCCTGTAACAAACGGGCCCTTTAAAAGTTTAGGCCGGCAGCTGAACTTCTGCTAAAATTCTTCATCTCGCCACGCGAGGTTGAAGAAGGCAGTGTGACTGCCGGAGGTGTGGGCAAAGAGAGATTCAGAGGCGCATTTAGGTGTTTGAAGCGGAGAGCTTTCGTATTTTTGTTTGCTGGCGCTAGCATATCCTGGGAGCTTACCAATCGGGCAGCACCGAAGATATCGCCTTCTGACAGCTTGACCCTCCCTCGTCTGGGAAAGTCCTCGTCGAGGTGGGCCATCACTTTGGGTTCTGATCCCTCGTGCGTCAGATTCCTGAGCGTTAATCCCAAAGAAAATGAGAAATTTCGTAGGTTTTTCCTGACCAGGACAGACAGGGATCAAGCATCTTTCCTGGCCCGAGGGAGTCGCAACACGACCAGTGCGAAGCAGAATAAAGAGTACCAGGCGTAAAGGTTGTTGTCTTTGGCGACGTTTGGGAATACTTTAGTAAGCTCCTCCGCAACAGTAAACCGTTTAGATTTTAGTAAAATGCGTAACAGTTTGGCATGACGCATGTTTGCCTGGATATCGATGAGTAATGTGTTAACATCAAATTCTTTTGCCAGAGCCCGGTGGCATGCAGACGGTTCGTTGACGGCATCGGCGTGTCGGACCGATAGATGTCTAGCAAGACCCCTCCTCCTGAAGACACCTCTACACACAGGACATGTAGACTTGTTGGGGTCACCCATAACTAAAACATTAACTTGTGAGGATAATACGTACAATACCCACGGCAGCAAGGTGGTGCTACAGTGTCTTCAGGAAGTCTTAAATGACGTGGTGGCTAACAATTGCCATTCGATATGGGTATCTCTGATGAGCCGGGCATGCAGGATGGCGACCTATTAGGCCTCCTACTGCTTTGTCTCATCATCAAGGAGTTGATAGACTCCCTCGGGTGTCCGCTGAATGTTTAATCCAATTTTATTTATTTCACATTGCCGTTGCATTTTCCAACATATATACAGAACGAATGAAGCATTATGCGACGCTAGCGTTTGTCCCACGTTGAGAGGTAGTGCAAAAATCGTTGAGAGGTAGTGCCCGGCAATTGTTGCGGCAGCTCGTGATATTTAATTAATTTCAGTTTATACAGGATCTCCGGAAGCCCTGCGGCTGATAGAAGAGACCCTTTAACAGCCGCAGCGTTGCCGCGCTGAACCTTAATCGATATGCGCTGCAATAGGTATTCGCTAGCGCGGGGGTCCTGAGTTGCAGCGATGACTTTCCGGCCTAGTTCTTTAATAAATGTATAGACTTTGGTCCGATCGGGCCAAGTGTCTCTATGGCGATCGGCTGAAGTATAAATTGCGACGCTAATTTCTGGTATTTCGTAAATTTTAAGTTTTCTGCGAGTCGGGCGCTTAGGGTTTGTATTTTGAACGTAGCTTTTGGCCAGTGTACATAACACTGTAACATCCCAAACGAGAAGACGACCACGAGCCCAGGGGGTGAGAGTTTTTTGTCTGGCCTCAGCTGGCTATTCAGACTGAGGCCGACAGGCTCTTTTACTGCGTATACACTTCGATATGTATAATATACGCTTTGGTATACACTCTTATATAGGGTTTTTGGCGAGAGAAGTAGCGCAACGATCCAGTGCTGCTCAATTTACTACATAGTACTTCGCACACCTCTGCAGGCAAAATTGGCAGCTCAGCACAACTTATAGTTTTCATAAAAGGTGGCATTTCTGGTGTGTACGTGGCGACCGTCACAAACAGGATCAGACCAAAGGTGCAGGGCATTGAACAACTCAAAGCTCCCGATTGTCCGCTTGGCCTGTTAGATTTTAGCCTCCCACTCTGAACTAAAACGTTCGTAAGGTACTGTGCGCGGTATCTTCAGCCTTAGTCGATTGTTTCGGTAGCTGGTGGATAGCCTGAGATAAGATGCACAAAGCTGCTCCTTGGTTGGATAAACAGACAAAAAACTTGCTTCATAGATAATGAAAAAAACTTTCCAGATGGTTAACATTCGCTAGCGTAAGGTGGTGCCATACCCTGTCACGGCCATGTATCAGCCCCCCCCCCCCCAATCTTAAGCATGAAAAGCCTTGCTGCTTTGAAAAGTGTAAACATTCTTCTCAAAGAGAGACAGCTGCCGTCCGCACTGTTTCATTTATATGCGTTGTGAACGACGTTTCTGTATAATGAACCCGAAGGTCAAGATACTGGAACAAGAGAATAAACTCCAACGATTGACCGCAGCAACGTCTAACATATCTGGCAGCCAATTGACACGCATGCTTGATTTTCATGGTTCTGGTCTTGCTGGTGTTTGACTCAAGTCCCTTCGAGATGAGGCAGGCATCTACTATGGAGGTAATGCGTTTGATAGCGACACGGCTTTTTGATACTCCTGTCGAGTGTAACCGACAAGGAGCAAGGTAAACGAGGCGCAGCTTATCGGGTCTCCTTGTGGATTTCCCTAATTTTGCTTAATCCTTTACAGTTTTCTGCTAGCGGTCGTGATGTTTGGTCGTTCGAAGTGTTCGCGCCCGCTAAAGGCGGGTGAACAACTAGTGGTGAGCAGCCAAAGCTGCTCAAAAGTATTCCACTGTCTAAACTCCATGCCTTCCAAGAATGCGCAATATGTTGCATGTGGTGCCTGAGACACCCAGCCGCCGACTAAGTGAATTATAGTAGAACTCTGTGAAACTTTGGTTAGCACACTTCATTTTGGAGAAGCGGGTTGCCAAAATTGAGGCAATCCCGCAGGAACAATTTGCCACACACACTTTACAATCATAAGGACCTCTACGCTGAGTGATAGAATTGGCATGGAAAGAGCGACGCGGACAACGCGGAAGGTAGTGACGCCATCGACGCAAGGGCGAGCGAACCTGCTGGAGCAATCAACACAAATAACCGCACAGGCGCCAAGATAAACTCCGCTTCTGTAGAGTTGAGTAATGACAGCGGCACTGTTGTTAAAATGAAGTCACCGGGTGGTGATACAGCGACGCCGTCAGCTAAGGTAGCAACAACACCAATAGCTGAGACAGCTCACCCAAAACCGGGGAAGAAGTCCGACGATGACGATTTTGTTGTGGTTGGGAAATAGCAAGACAACAAAGCAAAACATCGAACGCAGAGAAGCAGCGCAACCGACGGCAAAGACAAATTAAAAGTCCACCCCAGATCTGGGAAAGTCTGCCTTGCGAGTGGCACGATTGGCGAAAAAGACGCCAGCGGTCGGGCTGCAAGCGTGGCTAACCGAAAGGGCCATAACCGTAAAAGTAGTTTGGAATTTACCTGCACATGGTAGTGATACTGCATGGTGGTGCATGATAAAGATTACGGAAACTGTCGCAAAAATAAATTCTGGCTGAAAAGAAGCCTGTTCCGTATCTAGATCTCCTACGAGAGGATGGTTAAGGAAGGTTCTATCGCGCCTAGCGGTTTAAGTCCCCGTAAGTGACTGATAAGTTCTAGAGCTGCAAGCCTTCCTCTATGGCTGCTTCTATAAAATTGTGAGGGAATTAAGAAGCAATGGATCTTGCACGTGATGTCATGTTTAAATTGGGTGACATTGCACTCTTCACGAAGACGTTTTACCGAGGCGAACTGCATATCAGTGATATGCGGGGGTTTTTACCAGCTAGCTGTCTTGCCTGCGGGAGGTCGGGAAATAACTGTGGGTGGGTTACCGATGTACCTATATAAACGTTTACCACCTATTTGCGCCCGGAAAGATCAATATTGCGTGAAGTTCTTCGCTGCGAGGGCAAATGTCGCTGTATTCTAATTCCCTTCCACATTTTATTCTGCAGGAGTTGCTGAGATGGTCAGCCTTAGGCATGCAGGATTAAACTCGGCCATGCCAACTGTCGTCGGCGTTGACTTTAATGTCAGAACTGATTATGGGACGAAGGATGATTGTGGCGAGTTGCTGCCTCAGGCTTCGCGAAGTGTTAGTCT
This sequence comes from Dermanyssus gallinae, assembly GCA_003439945.1. Taxonomy (NCBI): domain Eukaryota; kingdom Metazoa; phylum Arthropoda; class Arachnida; order Mesostigmata; family Dermanyssidae; genus Dermanyssus; species Dermanyssus gallinae. The sequence goes on along the minus strand of QVRM01002457.1, from coordinate 543,389 downwards.
GGGATGTGCGAATGCTCGTGAGAGCTATACATATTTAAGTCGCAATAGGAGCAGCATCATTCACCTGTTGTTTCACAACATTGACCCCGTTAAGTGAAAAACTCTGACATCCTCGATAAAGCGGCCCGAAAACACCAACCAGTGTTGGCCGTTGTCAATGTCCCCGGTATTTAACGAGACCGACACAATTTAATGCGCTGGTCTGGAATAATACATATTGATCGATCTATTTCAAACAGAGCGGAGACATTTGACATCATGCGTACCGCCTGTGACCTGCTGGAAAGGACGATAAAAAATCAGTGAAGCGGAAAAGTTATGACAGAGAAGATTACGTCCGTGGTTTTTACGAACTTACTGCCTCGCCCACAGTGAAGTGCTCGGGGTACTGTGTCACGCAAGAGCACGACCATCACTGCAAACCAGGCGAAACTCCTTTAAGCCTAGAGAGGCAAATATAAGTTATGAATTTAAAAGGGAACACGCGAGGCGGGAGGTATGACGGCTGCTCGAGAGAGCCCCAAGTTTCTATTGTGCGCCCTCGTCGGGTAGTAAATTCACTTAGTGAGGGACAGGTAGAGAGTCACCTAACTAGCCTTCTATTCAATCGTCACGCTCCGATTGTGTCCCCATTTGTATAGCATCCGCTTACACTTTAGCAGCACAACATTAATCTGCCTTTCCGGGTGCAGGAGCTGTGCCAGGTCACGAAGTAAAGGAGCTCAGGGCCGATCAGGTATACTATGAGCATTGCATCCAGTAACCCCTTCTCTTGACGGAAACGCTTTATGATTTTTTAATATAAACATATGGGGGCAAATAAATGTTGATCAATAAATAATTAATATAAAGAGGGGCCGGATGCCTAAAGTCTGGTATCTAGCCAGGCGTTTTCTTCGGTATAAGGGTAGGATGGTGATGACAAGCAAGATTCAAATCTCTATTGTAGAGTGGCGTCAGAGCGCACATTGAAAAAGTTTTTTTTTGCAATTGATTATTTGATGGATTAAGCGCCCGGCTGGATGAAACCTTTCACCAAACCAATTCGGCTTTAGGCAAGTTCGAGGAACCCGTAATGCAATCCACCTTTTCCAGTCAGAAATCGGGCGACATGTGGCACAACCCAGAGGCCATCTGTGTGCAGACTTGATTGACTACGTCAAACCGTTGCCAAAATCCCTCGTCATCTGCTGGGCGAAGCATTACAACGAGCAGGAGTGGATGGCTCTCTTCTGAGTATAATAGCTTCTTTGATAAGGATATCTAAATGGTAGACGGTGAGCGTGGTGTATTGAATATTGAGGTCATGGTATTTTGAAGGTACTGGATTTTGTAATAAGCAGCGCGTTATGCTTCACACACCCACAAGAAACCAAACCATGTCCTAGGCGTGCTACTTCTTCATGACGGGGAGGAAGTTCAAATCTGTTAAGTTTGTCTCTAGGTCAAGAAACAAGCCACTACGTGTACCTAAAAAAATCTATTCGGGGCTGACTCTCAGCCAAGATTTAACGTCCACAAGACTGCTTTTCGCATTGCTTCATAGACGGAACCCCACAAATACAAATGTGCAACGGTGGGGCTCAAACCTGCGCACCTATGTGTCTCCTCCGGTCGCGAGGCGCAGACGCATGCCACCACGCCACCGGGCTCGACAAGCCAAGAAACAAGTCACCACGTGTACCTAGAAGCTAGTTTCTTTCAAAACCCTGTTGCTTGGCAGCATGGGTAAACTAGCTGTCCTCTTTGCTTAATTTAAATCTACTAGAATTAGCTTGCAGGACAGCCCTTATACCCACGGCAAAAGAAGGCCTAGGTATTCCAGACGCTGTCTTGGTCGCAGGCCGCTTTAATGTCTAGCGCCTGGAAAAGCACGTCAAGAATACTAGATTCTCCGGTTGTCAAACCGCTTGGCTCTAGTAGAATAGTCGAAAGAACGTCTCTTAGCGTGTACCGAAACACCCCCTCCCCCGTTGAGGACCCGATTTCGTTGGGGGATATTCGTTTAGCCACTTTTATTGATTCAGCAGAAGACGAAGTGGGCATAGCACGCTTTTGAGCATTTCTATTCAGTGGTGCTAATGCATGGCTCAATGTTCAGCGCGTAAACGCGAGCTGTTGCAAATGGTATCACATTGGGTAACAATGATGATAAACAATTTGAACGACGTAGAATAGATAACAAAAAAACGCCTTTATTTGAACAAAGAGGTTGTTTTGTACACAAAACAGCAGTTGAAGTGAATCAATTGAGAAGCGTATGATAGGAAAACAGATTGGAAACTTTTTTGTGTATCCACGTTGACACACGCCAAGCAAACATATTGTTTATGTGATCAGTGCAACGATCTTTGGGTAGATAGGCCATCGACTTCTTAGGGAGTTTAGTTTAACGTAAAATAAGTTGTGTGCTAGATTTGCTCGTGACAACTAAAATACTTATCGCAAGTTCTAGCTCGATTGTAGCAATGTGACTGGTAGATAAACGGCTTCGCGGTTTAAGGAACGTCTTCAACAGAGCCTCCTTATAAAATGCGAAGTTTTTAAGTAAGTTGATATATTTCTCTTAAAACACGGTTCCCAGACTGGAGAGCAGTGGAACACCTTAGAAACTACAATCGATCTATATAGACAAATAGTGTATACATATCTGGATTTTTCACAATAAAACGTCTAACAATTGTGCCAAATAATACCTGAGAAAATCCAACTAATTGTATTAAAAGCTGAAATTAAGCTTAGAAAACTTGAACACCATAGTCGCGAGTTACAATTAATGTAGGTAGTGTGACATCATCAATTAAATTAACAACTTGTGGAAGTTTTATATAATCACGTTTTCATGGAGGAGGGTTACCTACTTTAATATAATTTATATTAAATATAATGATAATGATAATAAAATATAATAAAAATTAGGTATGATTAATATCTCATATATAAATATAACTAAATCATTTTGAGGCATCGGTCATCTTGAGGTACTCCCGAGGGTGCAAGGAGAAAGCGACTGAGATCGCAATCCACCCTTGCAAAGCCAGTTCACCATGAAAGCAAGTAATCCAATGCTTTTCATTTTCATAGATAGCAAGCTATGATCTATACGATCAAACATACTCTTCTGGTCAGATTGTCCGCGGTGAAACGAGGATATTGAATTTAAGAACTATCGGTTTGAAGACGCTGTCACCAGGGTGGATTGGTCGTCTGTTCTCGACTCAACTGATCCCAACGAGGCCTTCGAGTCATACTATGGTAAGCTCCGGCTCCTGCATAGCGATTGCTTCCCGTTGCGACAGCAAAGGGCCATGGTTCACTAATAACTTGGTTTACTTGAGGCATGCTGTCGATCGCGCTCGCCATCAGTGGATTAGCACACGATCCGCAGATGACAAAGAGGCGTTTTAAAGATTGCAGGTGTTGTACACGGTAGAACTGAAAGTGGCAGAGAAGTTTGCCGCTGTACGTGACCACCCTGCTAAGCTCTGGAGTTTCCTTAATGAAATCTGCGGCCGTGGCAAAAAGTCTGGAGCGGTGCCAAGTCGACTACTAGTCGAAGACAGGGAACTAGAGAAGGTCCAGGAGATAGTGGACGCACTGAATAATTTCTTTTCATCTATCGGTACAAAAACTACATCCTTGCTTCCCGCTAAAGATCCGATTGACAGTTTTCTCTCAAACCTATGGAACTTCGAGCCTAACGTATTTTTCTTTAGTGCTATTACAGCTCAAGAACTGCGAATCGCTGCTAAAACCGCGTAAAGACAAACTCACTCGATAGCGACGGAAACGTGCCGGGTAAATTCCACTCTAAATTCATTGACATCTTAGCGGCTCCTTTAGTTGCCGTATTCAAAATTTTATTTAAAAAAAAGAACATGTTTTCAGAACGCCTGAACCCATCTGCGGTGACTTTGCTATATAAGAGTAAGTGCGCGATGGACCAACCTGGTAACCATCGCCCGATATCTTTGGTGTCTTTCGTCTCAAAAGTATTTGAAAGGCTTGCTAAACAACAGCTGGAAATCCATTTAGGGAGTCACGATCAACTGAGCTGGCATTGAGACATATATGGTGGGAGATAATTAAAACTGCGGAGGACCGAAAATGTACCTTGGCGCATTTGTTGACGTAGCAAAAGCGTTCCACTGCCTCGATCACTCTATATTTCTTAGGATGCTTCAGCAACTGCGCTGCGTATCAGCAGTAAAAATCTTGGTTTAAAATGTTTTTTTAGTAAAAAGAGGCAATTTGTGCTCTAAGATCTGCGACGGAACTGTATCCACTGGCACGCCGCAGGGGTCGGTTCTTGGACCTTTAGTCGTCATCACTTTTATGAATTTCGTCCTGCGGGGCATCGAGAGGAACGTATATTGCCGCCCAATCGTTTATGCAGACGACACCACTCTTTTGTTCCGTGGTTCACCCTTACAATTGTCCAATAATACGTACAATTTTCAGCATGTTGAAACCGTTATTGAAAAGGCCATATCTATCTTTCAAAGATTTGATTTTGTTGTAACCCGACAAAGACGACTCGTTCTTTCACACATCCCACAGCGGGCATCGAGCCGGAGGTTCAAAACTGGTAGTATTTCCCTCCGAGTAGGCGGCTCTGCTATCCCTCTCAGCTCAGAGGCAAAATGCTTGGCATTGTGCTACACGAGCATATGAAATGAGACAGTCAAATGAGGTCAAGTGTCAGGGTCTGCTACGCCGTGGTAATCTGACTCGTGCGTTTGAGGAGAGCCAAGGCTTCTGGTACGTGTCTACAAAGCGCTTATGGAGCCAATTCTAACTTACGAAATTACTCTGTGAGGCGCCACATATTCCACGACTCTAGACAATCTAAGGGTCGTTCAGAATGACGCGGTTAGAGCTATAATAGGTCTTCCTCGTCGCGCGAGTCTGACTTCATGATACACCAGGCTTGGGTTTCTCAAGCTTGATCAGCGCTGACACGTTTAAAGTTAGCCGTGCTAGCCTATACGGTGCAAACCAATGGAATTCCTTCAGATGGTGCTTTTGACTTTGCCCTTATTCCAGTACGGTTGCAGCGCTACATGGACCAACTCAGGGTGCCAGGGTTCAGACTCACCATTCTTCGGCACTCCCTGGCCGCAAGCCGAGCCGCTGTTTTTAAACGACATTTTCTCTTACAGCTGAAGAACGGAGAAACAAGTGACTCAGAGTGAATTGTTTAAAACTTTTTTTTTACTGTATAGGTATTGAACTTGTATTAGATCAGTCATAAAGTTTTAAACTTTTATTGCGTTAATCATACTGAAAATGAATAGTCTAATCCTGCGGCACCTCAAGCAGTTGAGTATATGTTGATCAATGAGCACTAAAGCTGTGGTGAGCGGAATCGAGTAGCTTGTTTAGAACAAGAAAATTCCATGTGTGCACTACAAGTTTTTCCAAGATGCAACATGCGACAATAGAGCACTGCAATACATGTCTGTAATTTCCCACATATGTTTACTTTCCCTTTTTGTAGATCGGGGACACAATACTTTGCTTGAACTTATCGGGAACGATAGCGTCAGTATAGGAAGTATGTGCAGCCGGATTTAATCACCGGAAGAAACTTTAATTCTCTTCGAGTCGAGAGTTAACCTATCGAGAGAAAGCACGAGTATTTTTGAGATTTATTTTGAGCTCAGTTAGCACTTTATGTAGGTATTTTGCTTTGATACGGTGAACATACGTAAGACAGTAGAATCCGACGGACCGGCAGTTGACCTATCAACGTTAGGCAGACTGCACAAGTATAACGTGGGAGTTAGTAGTTCAGCAATAGTTAACTGCAATGCACACAATGCGAGCATGGTTATTGTCACATCCACGAGCTTGTGAGTCTATCCAATCAAAGAAAAATATTTGAAACGATTTCCAATGGTAATTCCACATTATCACGTGTCGGTTAATCGAACCGGGTATCATACAAGAAAATAACAACGTGACGTTTAATAAGCTATAATTTTGTTTGGTATCTAAGACAATCGGTGCAGAGCGTGGGTTTAATGAAAGGCAGCTCAAGTTTCCGACATTTCCTTTTTCGCAAAGCCCTCCGAGTTTGGGTCACTCAGAGCCAAAATCGGTGATGGCGATACGATTCGCAAGTCGACAACTGCCAGACCACAAAATTTGCCTAGATGTAACCCCCAGTCGAGTCCGGTGGCGTGGTCTGCGCCTCGCGACCGGAGGAGACACATAGGTGCGCGGGTTCAAGCCCCACCGTTGCACATTTGTAAAAAAAAAAGGCCTAAGCAAAACCGAGCCTGGGGAAGAGGAATACGGTCTTAGTATGTTTGCGAGTGGCAGCGTAGTCTAGGTGATTAGTGCGCTAGTCATGGTTGTCATCTACCGGGGTGTCGCCGGTTCGATCCCTGTTGTTGATCGAATTTTTCTTTGAGCGATGCGCATTGAGAATAGATAATAAGCCATACCGCTAAGAATCAGCGGCCATGCTGCCACAAATACTGTTGGGAAAACCCTAGATATCTCAACAAGTCCGGCCCGCGGTGCATTGAAGGTCTACCTCACAGTGAGTTCAAGCCCGTAGGGGACGAAGAATTTTCTAGAATTAAGAACTGCCTCCTTAAAAAATGTTTTTAATTCTAGTATGTTTGCGGGTTCCACGCTAATCACGCTTGCTGTTTTTGATGCATTTGCGTCAAGCATTTTCAAATCTTTCAACAGAAAAACACTGTCAAACTTAACGTGCACTCTCTCAGGTGATAGGCTGTCAGTGAAGGTTTTGAAATTGTCAGGAGGGTCGAGCAGGACCTTTTCATCCTCTTCATTGACAAACAAACAGAATGGCGAATGGGAGCCATGTTGAATGCGCAATTGCTAGACAGACAATGAGCCCCATAACTTGGCTTGACTGCATTGTAGAGATCGGAGGCAGCGTGACAGGAAAGATGAACCCGTGCTTTTTGATCACCCTCACAAGCCATTTTCTCGCTTAGACATCCATTTTGCCAAATGGAACGAAAGCGATCAGTTCCTTTTTTATCATAGCTGTTATTGTTGTTGTTGACTGGAACAGCAAGAGTTGATGATGCAGAATCAGACGCGACTGTGTTGGAAAACGAGCACTGACTGGATGAGTCAGCCATTTCACTAAGTCTAGACCCAGACTGTCAAACGGCGCTGGATTCGAAGATGTAGTATCCCTTTTTTAATTGTTTGACTCACCAATTATCGTTTGATAAATGCCCAAAAAAGTATCAACCACCGGATTCGATTTTCATGCAGCAAGTTCCAGTTTTAGAGAAGAAAACTATGGCCTTTGCTGAAGCACGATATTCTTGAAACAAGTCAAGTAAAAAATCAGGTAAGCAACAGGAAAGTGCAGTGTCTCGACCGACGTTGCAGAGTTGAGAGCAACAATTGAGCATGATTTGTACGCCTACACACGAAGCTCCGAAAAACTCTATCACGTTTGCATGCATAGCCATCTACACGGATAGCCACACGACCACTGATAAAATACACGAAAAACTGTAAAAATCGGCAGAGCACAGAGATTCGTGATCGGCACTGATGAGCACTAAACGCTGAACTGACTTCATGACTGTCCGGTTGAGTTCTATAAAAAAAACAGCTCATAAAAGCCTAGCTGAACTCGGACTACCCTATTTCGGCGATATACGTTCTATGCAACGTGGATGGCTTCCATGAACCACAAGACGAATGTCGATGCAAAGAATGCTGGAGTAAATGTGATAAATACCACGCCGCGGTTTGTCCGGCGGTTCGGTCCATAGCAGAACTGGCAAAACGCTAGATCGATTGTTGTGTGGAAAACTGTGATGTAACATAAACACACTTACCCAGCCCAGGGTGTTAATAAATAAATAATAATAATTTCAGCGATATTAGATAATTAGCTATTAGGTGACGTCGTTTTGCTGCGTTTTACCCTTTGGCTCTAATGCGGTTGACCTCGGCAACCGCGCGCCGGCTTTTCCTTTGCAACGAACGTGTTGTTGTTGTTGTTGCTGTCATAGCCATCGACTATATGCCGTTATATATCATATTCATAGAACACGTTCGGAACAAGGTTGATTGGCTAACGTGCAGGTTTCGATAAACTCCCTACTATAAGGTGAACATATGCGACGTATTTATTGTGCATATACTGAGACGATTATGGTGACCGGCAGGCACTTCGTCAAACGGGGAAAGCAGACCCCCGGTATACAACCGAATTACGAGACACCATATTACGTCGTTACTATCACGTGGGATTGATACGCACGTGGGGGTAACGTACTCACGCCGTACACGCTGATTCTGATCTCGACCAGACAGAACAATAGTGTGCAAGCTTGCGTTTGCAGAACGCACAGCAAAGCGAATTCGTGATTTTGGTTGTGAGCCTTTTAAACATCTGCTTTGAAATCGTGGCTGAGCTGGTCAGACACTAGATACATTTAGCTTGCTCATTAAGCTCTGTACATTTGCGGCTCTCGATTTATGGGCTATATTTACATGAGGTGATGCGCCACAGACAAGAGTGAGTTTGCAGCTTCCGTGTTTGCAAAAGTTTTAACGTCATTAAGACGTAGAACTACTCCGTAACTAAATGTTTAACCTTATCAATGGCTTGCTATATATATATATATATATATATATATATATATATATATATATATACATACATACATATGTTTTTATGTTCACCGACGTTGCAAGAATTTCCACGAAACGTCTATAAGCTCAGTCAGTGTCAGTCTGTATTATATATATATATATATATATATATATATATGACGATTTGCCGAAACCTGGAGTCTAGGGCACCGTCGATGGCCCTGGAAAATAGGAGACACAGCAAATCGGCAACTTCTGTCGTCACCTGACCTGGCGTCGCTGAAACTCAAGCCAGAAGCGAGAAGTTTATTTCCTAACTTCACGACATTTTACGACTTGGCTGGCTACAGTGTTTACAGCCTAGCCATCTGACGAACCACGAACGTGTTTTGAAGCATATGCGCCGAATACGGTATTTATTGACCAGGTGTATAGATGCGCGTTCGGGCTGGGACGTCAAACGAGCTGACGTCAAAGGTAGGTTTGGATGTGCGAGGATGTACGCTATATCACTGGCGCCTCGGTGCGCTGGCGCCGGAGAACGAGGCGGAAGCCGTCTCCGTATGACTTCAACCCTACCCGCATTTGGTCGTTACCGTGCGTTACCAATGCAACGCCGAGCCGTGCTGGAGGCGGAGCCGGTTCCAGGCCCGAGTGCCCGAGAATCCTCTGATTGGATTTATCCGTAGTGGTCTCTCCTACCAGCAGACCACTACGATATTAGCAAAGGTGACCACTATGTTAGCAAACGAAGAATATACGTTGAGAACAATTGAAATGTGTGACTACTTAGCTCAGGCTGTACGCTGCTGAGCGTACACTCAAAATGTCTAAAAACTGAGCTAACAATGTCTGTTTATACCGCTTTTCGTTGATATTACTCAAAACATATAAACTGTTTTTACATAGTCTTTACATTTCTGTTCTTACATAGAAATTGCCTTAACCATTTGCACATAATTACTTGACAGTCAGTAAACTATGCATAGGGGATCACAATAGCTATCATAGTCAGTAAATCGCGCATTCTGTGACTTCGAAATTTCAGGCTGTGCGTACCACTTTTGCGTACCAGTGTCAACGAAATTAGCGTTAATTAACGTTAATTAATATACATATTGTGCGTGTGTAATAGTTCATTAATAAGCTTATGACTCCAGCACACTCTGCAAAACGCGTACATCGATTGATATCATTTTGGAAAGAACATTGTACGTTAAGTAAAAAGTGGTGACTAAAAGCACGTTAGGAAATCATAGAGTTTTAAACTAAAACAGTTGCCACGACAACCTTTTTGTCAACATCTTTGCAAAGCTTTGAAGATTTTGTAATTGCTAATAGCATGAAACGCGCCAAGAGTTTGCCTGCAAATAAAATATCAGTATACTAATAAAATAATCAGAATAATTTATTGCGAGCGTTCTTAGTTACGGATGTAGCGTGTCTGAGAGAAGAGAGGCAGCACGTTGACCCATTTGTGTAATCGCTTATTATGATTGACTGCGATGAACGCGTATCCATCACAACGTACAGTTGGCTGTTCAAAAGCATTGGCTTCCTATAAATGAATCTAGGCTCTCTTCCACGCATTAGACGAATAAGTGGACTAACCAATGACGGATAAGACTATGGCCGTTGTTTTCATACACTAGCCAAGTGTGCCGAACTCATACTTCTAGCGGTTCTTTTTCCTCATGTCTTTTAGATAGCGTCGTTCGTAACTTCAAGAAGTACAACATTCGATAAAAGTGACTGCCTATATTTAAATGAACGTGAAACGAAAGTCTTGCCTTATCAAATACGGCACTGCGCTAACTGTAAGAGTGTTCTACATGATTAGTCTTTCTCACAGCAGACTAATGAGTATTGACGATAAACGGTTTAGCCTTGTCATCGTACTATGTGTATACGCTGGCGTTTCGAACACATGGATTGTTTGATCGATGATGATGATTATTATTATTATTATTTCGGAGAACGGACACCTTTACCGAGATGTGCGTCGTTGAATATAGCCCGCGTAATCTATTAAAATACAATTACAACAATGCACGTCAGCGTGCATTTTGCTCGTGTCGCATGTTTTTCGGTGATATACTCTAGTAGGATATTCAATATCTATCGAGTAATGCTGACTACTACCACTAGTACTAATGTTTGCGATAGGCCTGCAGAAAACGCAAATGATCAAACGATAAAATTTTGCCACGGTGAAAGACTGACCAAGAAAGAGAGCTTTGTTCATGATGGTTGATAAGAGTTAAGCCCATTCGGCATTTCACTGCGATGTTCCCTTGAAGTAGAGCAGCAAGCTTCACCTGGAATAAAGAATTGAGGAACAATTTTCTGCGTTTCATAATGCAGCCCGACCTACGAGTGCTAAGCGCCGCCGTCAGATTTTTTAAAATAAAAATTTCGCCTTTCGCTTCACGGCAAATCAAGATGTTTTGGTCGCACCTGATGAAGGCTTTAAATTGTCAGCCTACGTTTCTCTTAAGGAGATTTGTTGGCTGAGGAGCACTCGCACTTGTTGGGAAGTATGCGCTATGGCGTCATTCATTTGGAAGCAACCGAGCTTTCGCACTATATATATATATATATATATTTATGTGTCAAATTAATTTTTGTATTTGGCTCGATCGAGAGCAGCAGCAGCAGCAACAACAAAAACAATGGCAACATATCGGTTTAACGGATCGGGTAACTCAACGACTTTCAGCGCGACTGTGCAAGCAGAGAGACAGAGGTTTTGTCCTTTTCAGTGCCTCTTACCGCCCCCGACGCTCTACTTACAGATTTAACGTCAGAACTGGGGTGGAAATCACTAAAGGTCGCGGACTTTCGTTTCCGATTTGTCGACTGGTTCGTCGGCCAGCCCGTCCACAGACCATGGCGCTATGGAACGCACCACACAAAGCTCACCTCAATCATATTTCAGTCGTCAAAGAGTCGTCGTAATCTTCCTGCCCCTCCCTGCACCCGGTCTGCACAGAATTCTTCTACAGCGTTCCGAAGCCGGGCCGCTTTCGGGTCGGGACAAAATGAAGGCACAGCCAGTGGTTGGCTGCTTGGCAAAGACGATGAAGAGAGTAAATCGAGCGTAAGCTTCGTTCGCCACATTAGCTATTTCTGGCGAAATAATAAAAAACGTATCATTGGTCACGTAAGGCAATATCGTGTATTCTACTCGCTGCGGATTGAGTGGCAAATACGGTAGATGATAGAAAGTAGCACGTGCGCTAGTTTGTATATAGTTTGATGTGTGCGTGCTTATTTCTTCTTATTGTGAAGTAATACACAACTGTAATATTGCGACAATTCGTATGCGATTGTAACAAATTGTAGGGGATTCGCCGGATAACGTTAGCCTGGTAGGATAGTGGCTGTTTGGTATTAATGGTTAAGCACGTCGATAGTGCAATTCGACGAGCAGGTTTCAGTTTTTACACATTGTCCTGTGTTGTATCGTGAAGAGACCGCTGGTGAGGAGTATCAGTCAAAAGAACCAATTTGACGCGTTGCGCTGTTTGACTTCTAGAAAGCTGCCAAAACTGATGAGATCACAAGTGACCTCCCTGGAACAAACGCCCCTGTTAAAGATGGTTTGGAGTGGAGTTCCGCAGTGGAGATCCTACACAGTATCCGAAAGGCGATCGGCCTTAGAGGAAACGCTCTATGTTTAAACGTATATCTAGGGTTGCTATTCGAGAGCTCGCTGACGAAGTGGTTGGCCATGTAATCACTGCCAGGGCAAGCAGGAAATCACTTGTGAGTTCCATAAGTGGGATTTTCATGCACCGACTCAAAAAGTATTGGCCCGCTAGCGCACAGATGTTTCAATGCCTGACACGATATTTATTTACTACCCTGCAGCTTACACTGTGCAGAGATGCTTCCTTAGTAAAGACTTCAAAGAAAAAGTTCGTGTCCGGAGGGATGGATATATTGCACCCTCAACCCACGTGAGCTTTACATTTAAAGACGGTGGCGCTGTATTGTTTGTAGGATGTGGAGCTTTTCTACTGGCAAGAAGTTAACGATCTGAACTAAGCACTCACATTAAGACCATCTTCTTTTTAGATCACGTATAAAGTTATAGATCAGCATAAACGTTCTTACATTCTTGGCAAAGATATACGATCAAGTGCACTCATTTCTCAACCACGGAAACCGAGAGTTCATAGAAACGCACCTAATCAATGGCATATCCATATTAAAAACCGTTAAAAATCAGGAAACGTTTAGTAACTGACCATTCGATGCGAACGCGACACATGTTCTGCCAAATCGTTAGTGTTATTGCAGTCGACGAACTTCTAAATCCAGAGGCTGACTATTCAAAATGCAAGTCCTTTTTGAAGCGCATGAGTGAAGTTCGACTGTCACTTTTTCGTGTGTTAATTTTTTAAAGTATTCAAAGTGTTTTAATATCTCATTTTTGCAGGTATCGTCATCATACAATGGTAAATATTAAACTTAATACTACATTATATTCTTTAATGTCGTAACTTAACACGTTTATGTAATGTTTGTATCTAAGACTTTCACGCTATGCCTGACTAAAATATTTTTTAGCTAATTGGATGTGTGTCATGTGTTGGTAAAATTTAGATTTTTTTGTTTTCCAATACACCCACTAGATGTTATCGTCATCAGCCGTACGCCGTTGAGGGTGCTTGAAAAATATGCTTTTGCAAGCACCCTTAAAGGCGTGCAAAATATGCTTTTGAAACTGCTTTCGGCAGAGCTACGAGGAAAAAAAATATTTTCATGCCAAGTTATACTAAACCTTACAAGAAGTACATACGGCTTTGATGAACCATGTTATCTAACAAACTTTGGGGTCTAGTGTAACGAAATAATATTTTTTCTAGTGAAACAAGATGTCTTCTAAAAATGGGTATTTGAGCGTGAAAGCTAAAATATAAGAATTGCAAAGAATTTTGCGATACAACATTTGTTCTGATTTAAGCTAATGCAGTGTGCAATTTAACAGATGCAAAATTTTCCTCCATGATTGGTTTGTCTATAGGATGACTTGGGCTCTCGCAATTGCAGATTTAGTTAAGAAATGTCAGGATATAAAGCTTGATAGAGCCACTTATGGTAAATTCGCGTTCACTCCAAAAGAAGATATTTCCGCTCCTTGTTCTATTGGAAAAATTATTTTTGTTGCCGAGTTGTACTAGACCCCAAAGTTTGTTAAACGAATTCTGGGAGACTCTGTACATATATATATATATATATATTTATATATAGGATCTAATGGGAGTCGGCGTTTGGTGATAAGCTTCAAAGTAATGATGTGCTAGGCAATGCAGTGCTATCTATTTTAAATAGTGACATATCGTACTACCCGCGTAGGACTAGTTCCACAAAAAAAAATACACTGCATTCGTAGCGTTTTGTGTTTTGTAAATTGTGTGTGTGTGTTTTAATTTCGTGCTCTCATGTCACTTTTCTTTCTTAACAAACGTATACAATTTAAAATACAGTTTTATGAATTGAACACGTTGGAGACTCAAAAACTTGTCATATATACATACAAAACCAGACAGATTTTTTTTTCGATTGTTTTTATTCGAATGGTGCAGACGTGTCTTGATTAAGCTCTGTGTTTTGTGCAAGTTTTAACTTAACTTTCGACTGTCTTGACGGTTGTGCTGTGCTGAGGTGATTCTACTAGAGCCAGTGCATTCGTAGAGCAATGCCGGTTGAACGGAGTCCGCCTTTAAAGCCACCAATTCCACCATTGGTAGCATCGGAGCCAACCGAAGAATTGCCAGAGGATGCCCGTGAAGTGCAAAACGACACCCGTGACGTGCAAAACGACACCCGTGTCGGTGCTGCTACAAAAGCGGTCTCCACTGCTGGTACTGACGTCACCAAGCAACAGCCGCCGGCATGTACTGACGACAAAAGTGCACCCGATGCAGATGGGGAGGAGAAGAACAACAAACGGAAAGCCAGCAGTCCGCCTCTACAGCAACAGCTGAGCAAGGCTGATGAGAAGAAAAGAAAGAAGTTGACAGTCTCAGCAGCAAAGAAGCAGTCAGTTGGAGAACAGCCAGTGGAGAGTGACAACGGCGTTGACAGCGCGGCTCCAGTTGCAGCTGACTCCAATATAATTGTAGATTTGCAAAGAAATCAAGTGGTTCTTAGTGGAACGCCGCTTGAGGCTGGAGATGATGCAGGATGGAGTGAGGTAGGCGCTGGGGGAAAACCTGTGGTAACTAAAGAAGCAATTACCAAGGTTCAAGTCAAAGAGAAAACTGATGCTGTAATATTTTCAGCCGAAGATAATCAGTTGGAAATAAACTTTAATGCCATATGCGACGACATCGCGAAACATATTACCGGTCCGGTACAAGAACCAACTTTTACTAGAGGGAGAAATCTAGTTATTGTCGCAGAAAACCCTGAGGATAGAGCAGCTCTATTGGGTCTGCAGTCGTTAGCCGGTGTTCCTGTCACTTCTCGAATAAGTGGTTCCAGATCGGTAGTGAAAGGAAAGATTAGCGATGTGCACCCATCGTTAACCGAGTCTGCTATTGCCAGTGCTCTTAAACAGCTTGGAGTCACAGAAGCAGATCGTGTTCGATCCAAAAACGCCAGGACGGGTTTTGTGATGACCACGGATAATGTCATTCTGACATTTTCAGGAGCTAACTTTCCGGCTGAAGTAGGATTGGGTTTTAAGTCACACGGCGTGGTTTTCTACCGGGAGCCTCTGCATTGCTACCGCTGCTACAGTCTAGACCATCTGCAATCGGAATGTCGACTCACGAGTCCCCGATGCCGACGCTGTGGTTCCACCAGTCACATTAGAAAAAATTGCAATCAGCCCGCTTGCTGTTGTTTATGCAAAGGTAGCCACGAAGCGACATTTAGGTCGTGTGTTCAGCGGCTAAATCGTGTAGAACTTTTAAAGAAATCCGCCAAACATGTAATTCAGAAACAACCTCAGGCCTTACCTGTTAAACTTTGCGCACCCGTGGTGGACATTAAGCCCGCCGCAAATTTTAGTAGGCGCAGTTTTGCTGCTGTCGTCCAAAATGGAGTCAAAGTTTCTGTAAATAACGTGCGTGATACGACAACGAGGGAGCCCGCCCCAAGTCAGCCTGTAAAGACAGTCGCTGACAACGTGAGTGCTCCTACGCTCAGCATAGAAAAGATCTTGCAGTTGGTTGCAGAGAAGCTTATCCCGCGGATAGTTGACACCATTGTGGCTCAAGTAGGCGCTGTTATCGAAAAACTAATCGCGTCGATCACCCCGGGGCTGTCTCTGAATTCTCGGGCGGTATCTGCGGAACAATTGACTCCCGCGTCCCAGTCTGGCGGGATAGACATCCGTAAAGAGATAGGAAATGCAATAAAAAGTGTGCAGCGGTCTTCACCCCTGCACAAGCAGAAGACTTAATCGAAGACCCGGCTTCCCTGCCATCTCGTGTCTCAGAGGGCTCACAGGTGGTACAGACCGAAAATTTGTAATGACCAGTCGGCAAACTGATATCTGACGCTGGGCCTCGTCAACCACGCAGACAGAACAACTCGCTGGTCAACTACAAGCAGACACGCCCACTCAACCGATAACTTCTAACCGACTACTAAACCAACAACTTCAAACCGACCCTGGACAACCTTTTCACATCGCCGACTATTTTCCGAAAGTCGTGGAAATTAAATCTAAGTTAAAAATTATATCTTGCACACCCCGCTCTCTTAGAAGCCATGTTGCAGCAGAATTATCTAAAACTATAAATGATCTGTGCTCGTCTGCCTCACCGAAAAATTGGGAACGGCTATTTGCTTTCCCTTCTCTGTTGTTTAGCATCCCCGCACGAAAAGAAAAAGGAAGCACCCTTACATCAGTTATTCGGGAAAACCTGGCACGCTTCCGTCGGAGAGCTAAAATAGATGAAAACCCTCACCTGTGTGGAACAAAACGCGGGACGCCCTCGCCGTGCGACACTGACATCCGACGGTCAAAAATGGTACAGACGAAACTAGCTCAGGGAGATATTTCGTCGGCCGCCCGCACGCTTTTGTCTACTGACCAGATGGCCCCAGTGAATCCACAAACTCTCGAAAGCCTCATAGCCAAGCACCCCGAACACCCCCCAGACACAACCTTCCCAGACGCACCAGCGACCAGACCACCCGGATCCGAAATCTCCGTTACCCCAGCGGAGATCCGCAATGCAATTAGAAGTTTCCCTAACTGCTCCAGCGGGGGCCCCGATGGACTTCGCCCTCGCCACTTAAAGGATCTCATTGGCAGACAGGATGAAAACAGTAATCCTTTGCTGCTCTCTCTGTGCCGCTTTGTTACCCTGGCCATCAATGGACAACCACCAGAATTTATATTGCCAATATTTTACGGAGCTTCTCTTATCGCTCTCCAGAAGAAGGACGGCGAAATAAAACCTATTGCAGTGGGGCTCACTCTACGAAGGCTTGTTGGCAAAGTCCTCGTCAAGAAATCAATCAAGGATATTGTTGAGTTAGTTGCCCCACTGCAACTTGGCTGTGGTATTAAGGGGGGCACCGAAGCTGCCGTACATGCCACCGCTGCATACATTGAATCACACAGAGCCGCAAACCATAAAATCTTAGTAAAGTTGGATTTTCAAAATGCCTTTAACATGATGCGAAGAGACCACATTTTAAATTCGGTTAAACAGCGAACCCCTGAGCTGTACGCCGCCATCTACCAGATGTATCGTTTCCCGTCATACGAGGTGTGTTCAAAACGTATCGCGACTTTTGAATTTTCATGTGGTTACGTATATTCGAATTTCGATTTTTTGTGGCGTTATGTTGGTACTCATGTCTCTCACTTATGCCGACAAGCTCGGCCATTTTGAATGTATACTTAATTGTTGACAGCTGCTTTGCTTGCACGTGTTTTGGATCGTCTTCGATTTTTACCTATTCAAAAAAATGGATCAAAGAACCTGTATCAAATTTTGTGTGAAAAACGAAATTAAGTGCGCGGATGCATTCCGAATGTTGACTGTGGCATACGGAGAAGCTACCTTGGACCGAAGCAACGTTTATCGGTGGTACAAAATGTTCTCAGAAGGCCGAGAAGATGTGAACGACGAAGAGCGTGCCGAACGCCCGAGCACTTCAACAACAGACGAAAAAATTAATGATTAACGATTGCAGGGGCGTGGTGCATCATGAGTTCTTGCCACAGGGTAGAACGGTCAATAAGGAATATTACCTGCAAGTTATGCGCAATTTGCGCGAAGCAATCCGCCAGAAACGCCCGGATTTGTGGAAGAACAAAAATTGGCTTTTGCACCACGATAACGCCCCTGCTCACACATCGTTGCTTGTGCGCGAGTTTTTGGCCAAAAACAACACACTAATGATGCCGCAGCCACCGTATTCCCCAGATCTGGCCCCCTGTGACTTTTTCTTGTTCCCTAAACTGAAGAGGCCCATGAAAGGACGACGTTACGCTACGCTTGACGAGATAAAGACGGCATCGAAGGAGGAGCTGAACAAGATAAAAAAAAATGGTTTTTTGAAGTGCTTCGAAGATTGGAAAAACCGTTGGCACAAGTGTATAATATCTCATGGGGATTACTTTGAAGGGGACAAAATAGATATTCATGAATAAATGAATAATTTTTGAAAAAACACAAAAGTCGCGATACGTTTTGAACACACTATGTATACTGTCAAAGTGTGGGGTGCAGCAGGGCGACCCGTGTGGGCCTGCCCTATTCTGCATAGGATTATATGAGCTTCAGGCACGATTGCAGTCAGAATTGGGACCGTGGTACTTAGACGATGGACTACTTGCAGGCGATTTGCCTGGTGTCCTTTCCGACATTAAGAAGGTCCAGGACTTCGAGGCGGTCTCGGGCTTGAAGCTCAACGACAGTAAATGTGAGCTCCTCGTTTTATCGCACAACGATAGGGAGGAAACTGCTGCCGCAGTGCGAGCAAAACTACCCAATATCAAGTGGCTAACGGAGGAAAACGTCGAATTACTGGGTGCACCGTTAACTGACGCAACAGTTGTGGGCGCCCTCCAAAAGAGGCTCACAGATGCGAAACGGTGGTGCAGTAGATTAAAACATCTAGACGCACACCCAGCCCTGTATCTTCTACGGGAAAGCCTTTCCACGCCTCGTTTAATTTATCTTCTGCGATGTTCTCCCTCGTACAAGAGAGATGACCTGCTCCACGTTTTCGACAAACTCCTCCGAACGACACTCGAGTGCTTACTCAACGTGCGCCTAGGGGACAACGCATGGGCCCAAGCTACGCTGCCCGTCAGCGCAGGTGGCCTCGATGTCAGTACAACTAAAGACCTGGCCCTGTGCTACGTGGGCTCAATCACAGATTTTAAACATCTGATTGCTTCCATAGGCCCGGAAGGTACATCGGAGGTGATCGAACGGGCTTCGCGTACGAGCCTGGACGAATTTAAGGCGCGATGGGAGGCTCTACCGGTTTCCCCAACGCAAGAGTCTCTCGACCGCATTGTCGTGGAGCTGAAACAGGCCTCTCTTCTGTCTTAGGCGCAAACCACGGCTGACAAGGCTAGATTACAAGCTTGTTTCGATCCGATGAGTGGCAAGTGGCTTCAGGCCCTCCCCTCGCCGCAACTAGTTACGATGCTGGACAATAACACACTCCGCATCGTGTCTGGTCTGCGGCTGGGGGAGACGGTCTGTGCCGCTCATCTTTGCAACCGGTGTCGGTCCCCCGTAACAACAATAGGGGAACACGCTCTATCGTGCCGGTACAGTGCCGGCCGCCATCCACGGCACTATGCAATAAACGACGTCGTCTGTCGTGCACTGCATAGTGCACAGGTGCCGGCTTTTTTTTATTTTTTATTTTTTTTGTGTTCTGGGAGGTTTCGGTAATGCATGATGCACATGCGCCACTAGCAGCCTGCGTGACTAGTGTGAGACTCGCAAACCCACTAAACCCGGATTCCTCCCCACCCCCCCAGGCTCGGTATTACTTTGGCATTACATCGAAACCGTGGGAGAGGCGTCTCTGCCGTTCTCCTTCAATCAGCTCTATCCCTGACTATCATCCCGCATGTCTACCTGCGGTTGGATAGGGGGATGTCATTTTGTAATCCGTCCTGTGAGGGTGCGTCGAGACCATGAGGGCCTGGCTGCTCCCCACCCCCTCCCCCCTCCCTCGGCTCCTCGTCTCGACCACTCTCCCGAGAGACCCGCTCAAACCTCTCCCGCCTGGCCGTTTCCTTGGCTGTCTTGAGTGTCAAAACAGCGTCGAACAAGTTCGTCGCCTCCCTCCATGCCTCCGCCGAAGTCATCATATGGGAGACCACCTCCTTGATGGGTCGGCCCCTCACAGCGGTTGGTGCTGCGTCCCGTGCTTCCCTGAGAGCATCACACCGCAGAACAGTATGCTCTACGTTGTCCGTTTCTCCAGAGTCGCACAGTACGCAGATATCGCTGATAGCCTTCTTGATCCTTGACAGGTAGCTCTGGAACTGGCCGTGTCCGGTCAGAACCTGAGTCGTCCAGTAGGAAAGCTCCCCGTGTCGGCGGTCATACCATGCCCTGAGGTCCGGTATCAGACTCTTGGTCCAGCTCCCTGTGGTCACACCGGGTCTTACCTGCGCCCATTCCTCATGCCAGGCCGATATGGTAGACGGACCAACAATATGGTCCCTCTACGAAGCAATGTGAAAAACAGTTCCGTGGACGTTAAATCTTGGCTGAGGGTCAGCCCGAAAACTTTAGGCCGATATGGTGGCACTCCTGGCCCTGGTGAGATCCAGACCTTCGTCTAGATACATTTTACTTCGTTCAGCCACTAGGAGGTCCCATGGCAGCATTTTGGCTAGGACCAGGAGAGCTTCGGTCGAGACTGTTCGATACGCCCGGCTTACCCTGATTGCGAGCGTTCGTTGGGTCGACCTTAGTGCCCCCCTATTTTTCGCCGTCCGCATTGCCATGTCCCCCCAGACTGGGGCTGCGTATAGCGCCGTTGATTCGGCCACCGAGGCCAGGAGCCTTCTTTTCACCTCAGCCACCCCACCGACCCTAGGCATGATCCGCGCCAGGTTCAGGGAGACCCTTTGGGCCTTTTCGGCCACGTACTTAACGTGTGCCGATCCGGTCAGTCCGGTGTCTAGCATGACCCCAAGGTACTTTACCTTCTTTCTGATTTCTATCGGGTGGCCCGCCATCACGAGGTTAATGCCGGTCGTCCTCTTTCTGCCTGTTAGGTACATCGCCTCCGTCTTGTCGGGTGCCAGTTTCAAGTGATGGGACTCCATCCACTCGGACACCATTGACAAGGCCTCATTGGCGGCGCTCTCCAGGGCTCTTTCGGTCCTGGCCGTTATCATGAGTGCAAGGTCATCGGCGTACGCCAACGTCTCCACCCCATACGGGAGACCTGGGATCTCGAGCACCCCGTCGTAAGCTATGTTCCAGAGCACGGGTCCTAGAATCGAGCCCTGTGGGACTCCGGCAGTAACCTCGTACTCCTGCCCCCCTGCAACCAAGCCTCTGTCATCCAGGTAGGATGAAATCATTCGACGGAGGTAGAGGGAAAAGCCCTTCCTCTTCATCGCCTCCACAATTACTTTCCAATTCATTGTGTTGAAGGCATTTTTGACATCCAGGAGGATCAGGAGCACGAATCCCCTTGTTTTAGGGGTCTTCATAACCTCCTCACCCGCCCGTTTCAGAACCTTCTTTAGAGCCCCTAATGCGGATCTGCCCTTCCGGAAGCCGTACTGGGCATCTGGTAGGGCGTTCTTTTCCTGAATCTCGTCGTTTAGTCTCTTGACTATAACGTTCTCCAGGAGCTTACCCATGGCGTCAATGAGGCATATGGGCCGGTAAGCCGAAGGCCCCGTCTTCCTCCCGGGTTTGGGGATTAGAACCAGGCTTGCCCTTTTCCACAGCCTCGGGAATCTCCCCTCTCTCAGAAGCTTGTTGGCAAGGTCTTGGAAGACTTTCGGCCACCTTTTGACCAGTAGCCTCGCTACCTCTGGGGGAATTCCGTCTAGGCCGGGCGCTTTACCGGTTGCCAACCGATTCCGGGCTTGTTCGACCTCCTCCAGCGTCACCTCCGGAGTGTTTTCCGGGGTGACCGAGAACTCCTCGTTTTCTCTCCGCGGCTGTGCCGGAAAAAGACCGGTTACAGTCTCCCGCAGCACATCCGGGGGGAGTTTCGGGGGAGGTCTCCGGAGTTTGGCCATAACTATTCGGTACGGCAGGCCCCATACGTCGCTCTCCACCGCGTCTATCAGCTCTTTTTCCGCTCGGGCTTTACTTTTGGCGATGAGTCCTCGGAGTCTCGGTCGAGCAGCCTTGTACTCCGTCAATTGGGATTCAGCTCTTGCGGTCTCTCGCTCCCCGTAAAATCCCACCCGTCGTTTTCTTTGCGTTAACCAGCTGCGTGTTCTCGTGAAAATCCTATTTAGCCTAATGCAAGCCCTGCGGGAGCTGCGATCCCTTTATTCCACCAGTAATTAGGAGGGTGGCGGCTCCCATGGTGTTGTGAGGGAGCAGCTTTCTCGCATGCTGTTGAGAGTATGCTAATTATTTGATATTCATCCCCCACCGTGTCTCCCAGTTGTTTGCAACCCTCGTCTATTTCAGCCACTATAATCTTGGCGTCAAGTTTCCGCATCTGCCATCTCTTACTAGGGGGCGGGGCGAGGGCCACCTCGGGGGTACTGATGGTGAAACAGATGTATCTGTGGTCACTCATGGTCTCCTCCGTCTCTCTCACCCTCCACTCTACCACCAGTGGAAAGGCCGCCTCATTGACCATTGTTAGGTCAATGAAGGCCGTCTGGCTCCCTCTGGAAAAGGTGGGGACCCTTCCGTCATTAAGAACCATTAGACTTTTTTTCAGCCATCCACTCCTGTAAAGTTTGGGCCCGTCTAGTTGTGGTTCGGCTACCCCATGCTATGCTGGCTGCGTTAAAATCCCCGGTGATCACTACCCTCTTACCTGCATGTGCCCCCGCGCTCTAGGCAAGTTCCTCGAGGAATTCCTCGAATTCCTCCTCCTCCCTGTTGGGAGAGAAGTAGCAGCTATAGATGACCCCTACCCGGTCAATCTCCAGCCAGGAGAACCCCCTCCCCGACCCCCCCGCCCCTAATCGCGAGGTTTCTCTCGGAACCCGTCCACCAGATTGCGGTGTCCGCCTCTGCGTCAGATACCCAGTCTGCCTTCCGCTTGGTGATCGCTATGTTTGGCTCGGAAAGCAGGCAGAGGCCTATGGACTCTCTGCGTACTATCTCATCGAGCATGTCATGCGCCGCCCTGCAGCGGTTAAGGTTTACCTGAAGTATCTTTAACATTGGTCGGATAAAGGGCCCCTACCTACTAAGTTCCAATCACCCTTTCCGTCCTCTGCTGGGATAACGGTTTTCTTCTTATTTTTAGCCCCTTGTCTTTATTCCCCTTTTTATTGCTCTTCTTGGTTATTTGGGCTTCTACTTGGGTCTCCTTGCCATCTACCTGTCCCTTGGCGACGCCCCTTCGGGCCTCCCGCCGCTGCTCGACTTGCTCCCTATAGGCCGGGCAAGACATCCTATCCGCTCGGTGCCCCTCTATTCCGCAGACCAGACACTTTGGTGTCGTTGCTTTGCAATTGGCTACCAGGTGATCAGGTTCTCCACATTTGTGGCATACCCGAGGCACAGGTGCCGGCTGTGAAAGAGCCACCAGGCCTTAGCGCCAATAGTGGGTGCCTCTGCTTGTCTTGCGGAGGACCGCAAGTTAGCGAAGTACAGAGAACTCAATTCGCAATTTATCGTCCAGCCAATTGCCTTAGAAACTTACGGACCCATGGGTGAAGAAACGTCAAGATTTTTTAAAGAGCTTGGAAAAAGACTAAACGCAGTCACAAGGGATCCTCGTTCTGGAGAGTTCTTACTGCAGCAAGTATCGATCGAGCTTCAGCGGGGAAACGCGGCGTCAGTCGAAGGGTCCCTTCCCTCCGCCGACGGGTTCCCTGAGATCCCGTAGGAATAATTATGTTCTCAATACTATTTTGATTAAATAAAATAGACAGATATATTACGATTGATTGATTTTTTATTTAATATTTTTTTCATTAAGTGTGGTGTAAAGATATCACTCGTTTATACCAGAGGTGTATAACGCAAGCTATTTATTACCTTTATTGTGCTTCTTCGTTTTGCTCGCCTATGGTTGAGCACTCTTCGTCGGGCTAGCCTCTGCTTCGTAATTTTTACCTGTACCTTTTCTGCATTCTTCTCTTATCCTAACGCGTCCCCTAATTCTAAATCCCTAGACCTTTCCAATCGTTCGTACTCCCCAACCATATAATCTATCAATTCCTCTCTCTCTTCCCCCGTACTCCACAAACCGTTGATTCTAATTCCTTACAGCGGGCTTGCTGCACCCTGTGCCTAACATACCTAATCTCGCGCTGCTTTTATTTTACCGACTAGATACGGTAGTATCTGTCCATAGTTTACTACTGAGTCTTATCTGTCTTACCGCAAATTCCACCCTCCTAACCCATTTTGCTTTTACTCCCATTGCCCTTTTCCCCGCTGTATTTTCTGAGCCCATCGTCCGTCCTTTAACGCCATAATACTACTACTATACATCAGCTTACGTTGTACTTCCCGTTCGACAAATTTTGACATTCCTCCTCAACAATGTAATCCTGTCCCCGCATGCTAGGTATCTCTACTATTCGATAAAAATATAGTCGCCTAACCTACATATCTTCTTAAACCCGCACTGTCAATTGGATTATAATCTATAATATACCCAAATATTAAAAATACGATACGTAATTGGTGTAATAATTATCGGCCGTATATTTTTAATCATCATTAGCGACGTCATTCTTTGGCAGCAAAGATACTTTCACCTTACGCCAACTTCCGGGTATGCTACCCCGGCAAAGATGTTATTAAAAACTTTAGACAAATAATCTATGTAATCCCCTCCCAGCGCCTTTACTACCGCCAATGTTACTTCGTCTAACCCACATGCAGTCCTGCATTTTATTCTTCTAATAACTTGTTCTATTTCTTTTTAATCTGTGATTATACGCGTTTTCATTCTCCACTTTCTGTCACTAGCCCATTGCCGATAAAAATAGTGCTTCTACCGCCGCATCCATTTTTCCTCTTGTGTACACTTTTCGTGCCTGTGGCTAACCATGTTTTTTTCCTTATTCCACTACCGCCCCTCCGTCCCTCTTACACCCTTAACTACTATATAACATTCATCATAGGTATCCGAAATTTTTTTATGCACATTATCAAAATCCATCTTTATGTTATCCCCTAACAGCGCTCACTTCTGCTTGTCTACTCAATCTTACCTACTTTCTATTTATCAGTAGCAATTATCCGCTTCGTAGCTTCCTACTACAGCTTGTTATTATATTTGTAAAAACATGCTCAGTAGGTTGGCTTGCAAACTTCCAGCAGTCAGTAAACTGCAGCCGAACGACCAGCAGCTATGGTTGACTCACTTGCAATGCCTTGCCTTTCTACTAAGTATGTATTTCCCCCGTCGTATTTTTTTAGTAGATGAGAGACTAAATATTCGACCTTTGTGCAGGACGTCTACGAACATCTACAACGAGATTGTCATATGACGATGCCATAGGCCCTAATGGTTGGGTTGCCATGGTACGTTTTAGCGTACAATAAACGGACGTATAGGTTAAGTTATTCCTGTGTGTCGCGTACGAGGCAATGAATAATGCACGTACGCACGCATGATGATGGCTGACCTGCATTTCGGGGCACAGGGGAGATGGGAAGGGCGGGGGGAGGGCGGCGGTGGGGTAACCTCTCTACTACCAGGAAAACGTCAATTTAGATTTTTTCAGACTATTTTCTCGCATTCTTGCTGCTGCTGCTCTAGTTTCTTGCTTGTTGTTATGGCTCGGAGTTCAGGTCGATCGATCTTTTGTGCTGCTCGGGCATTTGTCATGTCAGTCAGCGATGTTTGTCCAAAAACGCACGGATCCGTTGTCGCTACGTGCTCCTTCCTGGTCGGCTGCTGCTGCTGCCGTTGTTGACGTCACACATTGTCGCCACCGATTGTTTGCGACGACCTTCCAGATCTATTCATCTGGAACTTAGAGATTTGCGCTAGCCTAATTCGACCGTTGCAATATGCACTGTCCATTTGGGGTCGTGCTTGACGTGGGGTTGGAGGCTGCTGAAAGCTTCATCGGGCTCTCATCTAGTTTATGGTCTTCATGTTGGATGCCACAGCGGCCACAATTCCATCTATACAGCGATATTAGATCGCAAGCTATTTTCTCGATTGACTCAGCATAGCATTGAGAAAGCGTAGACGCGGTTTTGCGCGATTCCATAGAGTAGATTCCATGCCTCGTGGACACCCAGCGCATTTTGTTTGCACAAACCCAGTTTACGCTGTGTTAATTTAGTCCTATGTTCGAATATCTGCGCCATAGTGACTCTCTTCGAGAATATTTATGGAAGTGAATGGATGAGGGTGTATGATTCTCTCGATCGTTGACATTGTCTAGCCGCTTCTTCAGTAAAATAGCCCGAGTGCACTTTTTGCAGGCCATGGTACAAAAAAGTCGCGCAAATGATAAGTCATACTTATTTGTTTTTTCATTTTTAGTCTATAGTTATAGCTTTATTTGCTTATATGTAACAATTGTCTTTTTATGAACGTGTACACTGGGTATAATAAGTAAAAAGTAGGTACTTGTATGTTTGATACGTTTAACTTATATTATTAATATTACTATGTTTTTATTGTAAGCTTATATTAGAACGATTGCTGCTTGTATTGTCACGTTTTCCACTTAGATTCCAACGGAATCGACCGGCATATCACAAAACGCATTTTTTAAACACCCTGTCAAATTCTCAGCCACGGCTCGTGTTCTCAGTAAAGCTCTTTAGCAACTGTTGGTCGGATCTAATAATTGGCGATCGACCTTCGATGCTTCGATCGATAGACAACGTCTCCATCTGGTCAAACAAATCCCACACATCTGAGTGCGCTTAGCACAAGAACCGTAAGTGAGTTCTCGCCGTTTGCTGTAGCCGAGAGATGTAATCCCGCGATCCCAAGTAATCCAACGTTGTGCAAAAGATGTCTGTTAATCTTACATCATTTTATGGGTGGTCCCCTTTACGGACACTACCGCCACGTCTACTATCACCGGCAACAACGACGTCAGCACTAACCAAGGAAATGTTTCCTAACAACTTTCTAGGCCAATTGCGCTCTCTCCGACCGTTTCGCTGCTCTGACACGATCTATTTGAACATCAGTTTCCGCCCGTGCGATTATATGTGCGGAAACTGTGGTCGCATCTGCAATGGCTGCAATATATATATATATATATATATATATATATATGTATATATTACAAGCCCCTGTGTGGTGAGTTCATCACAGATCTCTGTAACCCTACAATTGAATATTATATATACAAAGTTTTTTTTATTTGGCTAAAATAACTCTCAGCGCTAGTCCCCCTATGTGTTGCAAGAGGGACAGTGCGAAAAAGCCTGAAGACTAAGAGTAGATGCAGCGGATTTGCTCTTGGCGAGACATTTGCTCATCTCGTAACGTTCGATGTTTGACGGATTTAGATGGAAGTGATTATATATATATATATATATATATATATATATATATATATATATATATATATATATATATACTTGAACTACATTGCTGTCTTTGTCTGCACTTATGAATAAGTCGTTATGTTGCCCGAAGGGTTAGTCCACGTCATTTATGAAGGATATTTGTGCTAGCCTTACCGATTTTAAACAGGCAGCTTTCGATTTGCTCAAGCCTGGACAGAACCTGCGCCGAACAACAATAGATCTTTTTGTCCGAAGGCGTCCAACCGCAGCCAAAGTTCCGGTCTAAGACTTTTGTTCTAGCCCATGTAGTGGATTCTTGGTCTATTTGCAGAGCGACCTGCTGAGCCTTGGTGGCGACATGTGAGATTCTGGCGAACTTAGTGCCGTGGATGTTACGTTTTTGTCCCAATTTCTATGGAGTAGTCTGCAATCAAACAGTCCAAAAACTCCCCTTATTTGCTCCCACCTTGTCAGATACAATGTCTCAGATCCTGCTCAGCAGTTACATTGACTACAGTCGTGTTTGACTGACTTCCGCAATACTTTACTGTCTGTGATCTGTGACGAAGATTTGAGTGCATTTTGGGGTGTTCGTGAACAGTTTCTGTGTAGTCCCGGACGAGATCCATGCCCATACCTCTGCGTCGTACGCCTAGTATTGGCGATTACAAAGTTGATAAAAAGAACCTCACGTAAACTTGCCTTCTTGTTGCTAGGCCGAACCGCGTGGGGTGGCCATATTGATTTCTATTAACGGGGCCAGCTCTCTTCCAATCTGTGACAGTAGGGGCTTACAAGCCTTACAGCTTACAAGCCAAACACTGAAGAGGAGCTGACCAATTGAAGCTTGTAGAGGGCGGAAAAATGGGGGATGAATAGAAAAGCTGATGAAACAGGGACGCGGGTTATTCTCCATCACCCACTTCCCCATTCTTTGGGTGGGGGCGCGAGCTGTGCAAGATAACCTCTTAAGAAAAAAAATGCTTGCTGTTTCCAGCCACGAGTGGGCGGCCCAGCTCCTGCAGCACGTGTCATGCTTCCTGCAGGAAATTAGCTGTGGCCTCGTTAGACCCCCAGTTCCTATCGCTGCCCTCGGTGCTTGACATGCCATCGTAAGCAGCAGCGCCAGCGACGTCCCTGAGGCCACAGAAACCACATAGGTGTCGATGACAGGGGATTCTTGAACCGGGGGAGGCCTGGGATGGGGTGGCACTTAATGTTCCAATCGCGGTTGTCGCTAGGTCTCTGTGGCTCGCCACCGGATGAAAACCGCCGCTGCTTTGTATTACGCTGACCCGCCACTCGGTCTTTCTTTTCCCTATTATAGTCCTCGGCCTCGGTTACCTGAGTATGCGTAGGCCGCTCTTGCTACAGTCCGAGTAAAGTGAGAAAGGGCAGAACACGGGCACAAACATACAAAGTAGTCCGGCCTGGAAACCGCTTACCAGGGGGCCCCGCGAGGGGTGCCCAAAAAACAAGGGCGACCTTATTATCCGACCAGAATCCGACCAGAGAACACTGCTCAGGAAACAGTATTTTGGGGTATCGATCTACTGCTGAAATAGGTAGAAATTGTTTATGTACTGAGCTGGGACTGCGCAAGTGAGTCTTAGAACCTACACTCGCAAGATGCTACTTTTGGTACATTTTGGTGGGGGCTCCGCCACAATATTCCAAATGTATCGATTTCGGAAATATGGAAAGTTTGCGGGCAATTACTGTGGACCTGGCGAATGGGGTCGCCTGACCGCATGTTGCCGTTGCTAAGGCCCCGGTCATCGCACCTCTGTCTACAGGGAAGCAGACGATGCGCTCCGGGTTTGCCACCGATGTAGGGATCCAAGCCATCTGGCCTGGGCCTGTACGGCAGCCACCCCATTATGCTTCATATACAGCACAGAGGGTCACATATCTGGTAGCATAGCTTGCCTGGCATACTGCACTGGGATATACTGGGATTCAAAGTGGCATACTGGGATTCAAAGTGGCTTACTGGGATTCAAAGTGGCACTGTAAAGCCCGAATGATTTGAATAAAGCAGGTGGAAACAGAAAACTACGAGGGCTATAGCAGCCAATAACGAAAAATTAGACTAACGGGTGGCCGAATAGAACCGTAAAGCTCAATCATGATAATGGCATTAGAGATGAACTTCAAGTGCGCTAGGACGGTGCACGGCATGCTGGAGCAGGCCATCGTGCGGCGAGGGATAGGTCTCTGCATACTCACGAAGCTTGATGTAGTTACCGGGAATTGGGGGCATAAAATAATTGCAAATGCAGAAGGAAATTCTCGTAAATAGAGGTGCATAGAGGCGTAGCAGCACAACGAAGAGGAGATCGAGATATGTCCACGAATGGTCGCTACCTTTGTGAGGGAACCTCGAACAGCATACGTCAAACTAGCTGTAGCCAATAAAGCAGACTTTTTGCTGATTCGATCGTGGGGAGTGTATATACGTTTCACAGTGACCTCCGCGCATCAGACTCCCGACGCCTACCTGCCACGAATGTAGTGGCAGATGAGGCAGCTCGACCGGGGTTACTAGAAGACGCAATCGAGGGGAAGGCACTTACGCCGAACAAAAGGCCAAACGAACACAACATTACGGAAGTAATAACAGCGACATCTATGGGGACGGGACGCTCTCCCCAAAAGAGCTTGTGGAATAGGTAGAAAAGGCCTGCATAAGATGCAACTGAGGTTATACGCGTGTACGGAGCTGCATAACGGGGCAGCGCGAAGTGTACACTTATTAGCAAGAACCGTGTTACTCTATTGGAGTGTACACTTTTTAGTGAGAACCGTGTCACTCAAGATTACATAGCAAAGCTCGACTTGCCTGCAAGGCGGCCTTCCAGCGTTCAGACTTTTTTTTATCTTTCAAGTTTTCTTTTCAAGTTCGGGCGTAGTTTATTCAACGGAACTGCATTTTGAAATGCTTAAGTTCTCAGTAAATAAAAATTGTTAAAAATAAATTAAACACGAAGACGAAAAGTCACACAGTAGACATAATTCAAGGAACGCTTTGAATAAACGCTTTACACAATACGTAATCACAATAAGTATCTTTACAAGGATTTCTAAACAGCGTCTTCAGCCGCATTTCTGGAAGGCTTTTTTTTTACAGGTGTCACTAGCAGCCTCCGTAGTTAATGTGGAACTCACAAATTCACCAAACCCGTATTCCGCTCTACTCCCTCCAGGCTTGGTCTTACTTTTGCCCGGCTCCTCTGTTTCTCTGCTTGAGCTTATATAGGTACAGCATGAAATGCCGAAATCGGTCTAAAAGTCGTTAGAGAACAAGACAAACAGGGTCTATCATAACCGTATGTACTTAGTTTATGGCTTGTTAGGACTCGGCAAGAAAATATTTTTCATTGGGCGAAAACGTCTTGTTTAGGAGTGAGGATGAAATTTATAAAAAAAGTAGTTATACTGCTTTTTTGTCCTCTACAGTTATGCAAGATCTACGTTTGCGTGGAGAAACCGATCATACCGGCGTAATCTGAATGACAGCGAACGCAAGCTAGCGAATGACGAATAGCCAGACTAAAGAAAGTCAGAAAAATTCGACTTGTTATGTCTTACGTTGAAGCTTTAACGTGCAGAATCGTAAACTTTTGCTAGTGCGACAAAACATTCAAGCTTAAAAAATAATTTTA